>ML978207.1:46460-209159 GCA_010015745.1 Setomelanomma holmii
CTTAAGGTCCTTCATCTCAGCTTTTCTGAGGTTTTCCTCTTGCTCCTCTTGCTTCCTTACTCTCTCACGGAAGTTAGCCTCTCTAACCTTTCTTGAAGACCAGAGAACAGCACCACTATAGTACTCCTCACGCTGATGAAGATTAAGGGTCCTTCCCTTCTTTTTGTGCTTCTTTTTGACTCCAAGAGACTGCCTTAAGCCGTCGTTTTCATAGTGTAATAGGTCGTTCTCCACTTTAAGATAGTGGAGAGAAAGGGCGATCTTTTTCCTACTCTTCTCAGTCCCATCTTTGACTGCTTGCTCTATAATTGATCTCATCTTTCTCTAATCGCTCTCAGCGAGTACAGGAGAGCTTCTGGGTTGTTCTTCTTCTGGTGGTGTCTGTGGGCGGAATCTTTTAAGGATAACGTCTCTCTCTATCGGCCACACCCTAGTGGCCTCAAAGGACTTGAGAATGAGGCTCTCCTTGAAGGTGGAGGTCTACGCGGCCTAGAACAATAGACAGAAGTCTCCTTTCTTAACTAAGAGCAGCCCTTGACTGATGTGAAGGTGGGTAACCAGCTCCGTAGTGTACGAGGTGGAGAGTGGCTTAAACATTACTACATTGAGTGGCTGAAGGCTGTGGTTTGAATGTGGAGGAAAGACAGCAAGGAGGATCTTGTTTTGGTCGCAAAAGTTGATGAAATCCATAGTTACATGACTCCTATAGCCATCCACAATAAGAAGCCTCTACTTTGAGCGCGCTTTCTTCTTCGTGCAGCGGTTAAAAACCTGCTTGAGCTAGGCCAATCCTATGTCGTTATTCGTCCATCTAGAGGGTGATGAAGTGACAAAGACGTCGTGCTTTCCGACCTTGATATCCTCCACCCAGGTTGATTGTATATTGCCTAATTCAACCTGGAAGATAAGGCTTGGGGGAAGAGGCTCTCCATCCATGCAGACGCCTGCTAAGAGAGTTGCACACTCATGAGAGCTATCTTGGAGAGATTCCCTAACCTCTTTGGTCTCCCACACCCTCTTTAAGAAGACTCTTTCCATCCTTGTTGTGACCCCAATCATGAAGCCCTTCTCATCCATATTGTACGTGTGAGGTGGCTCAATCTTATACTCAACCATCTTCTGATAGAGGAGATCAAAGTACAACTTGTAAGTGTCCTTGCAGTTAGCGTAGTGGCGTACAGCGTCCATCCCTGATGTCCTTTGTGTGATGAGACGGTCCTTGCTTCTCTCAAGAAGCGACCCACCCAGCCCTCTCCCACATACTCTTGAGCAATCTCAGCAGCAAATCTGCGTATCATTTCACGCGTAGGAGGAAGCACTCTCTTTGTTAGCCCTTTAATATACTTTACAAGCTCTGCCTCTTGTTGTGGAGTGAGTTTCTGTTAGGAAGTATTCTTGACTGCTATTGGAGCCTGAATGCCCTTGCATCTTTGCGCCAACCTAGTTCTGTTAACTTTGAACGCATCAGCGCACTTTCTAAACGATAATTCTTCTCCTAGTTCTTGCGATTTCATTGCTGTAACCGACTTATCAATTAGTTCTATATTAGCAGAGATAACGTGTGTTGAAGTTGGTGTTGATTTCGTGTTATAATGTTGGGGTGGGTCGTTTCCCCACGTGGCTCGTCACGCCGACGCTCACGGTATCTAACGTGTTTTACAAGCGAGTGCGCACCCCACCAACTTTCTGCAACGCAAAAACTCCTAATTACTATGGCATCCCCAACTCAAGCCCAGCCAGCTTCCTATGAGGCTGATATACTGTTCGAGGGTACAGATCACATGTGTACCTCTTTAGGACTAGCGATTTTTCAGCTCGTTCCTTCCATATAGCCAGTTCTGATAGCTCACAACAATAAACAAGTTCGCAACAAACTTATGCCCTTCATCATATACACCTTGCTATCTTAGCTCTTCAGCAAGATCAATTTCAGAGTGAGGCAGTCGCTGCTCAGACGTTGAATGTCTCTCGAGATACACTCCACCGCCAACGCACTAGCAAGCCTGCTCGACACGATTGTTAGCTCAACTCAAAGAAGCTTACCTTACTAGAAGAGGAGGTGATTGTTCACTATATACTTAAACTAGATCAACGTGGATTTGCTCCTACGTTCGACGCTGTACGTGATATGGCTGATAAGCTGCTCGCTGCACGCGGCGCAGGTCACATTGGCATCCACTGGCTGCACAACTTTGTTAAGCGTACAGACAGTCATACGACGCGTTTTAATCGAGCGTATGATAGGCAGAGAGCTCTATGCGAGGATTCTGTACTAGTTAGAAGCTGGTTTGAGCTTGTAGAGCAGACAAAGGCCAAGTATGGCATCTGCAATGAGGACATCTACAACTTTAACAAGGCTGGCTTCATGATGGGCAAGATCACGACTCAGCTTGTCGTGACAGGTTCAGAGAGGAGAGGCAGGCCAAAGGCTATCCAGCCAGGCAATCGTGAGTGGGTGACGTTGATCGCTGCGATCAATGCAGCTGGCTGGTCAATCCCACCGTTCCTCATCTTTGCTGGCCGCTATCATCTGTCTGCCTGGTACAAGGAGACAGATATCCCACGCGACTGGGCGATCGCAGTCAGTGACAATGGCTGGACAACTAACGAGCTAGGAGTTGACTGGCTAAAGCACTTTAATACTCACACAAAGACTCGTGTTATAGGTGCACGTTGCCTGCTCGTCCTTGACGGCCACGAGAGCCACCACTCTCTAGAATTTCGAGAGCTCTGCAAGGAGAACAGCATCTATACGCTCTGTATGCCACCTCACTCATCACACCTACTGCAGCCTCTTGACGTTGGCTGCTTCTCACCATTGAAGCGCGCATACAGTCGCGAAGTCGAGCACCTTATCCGCCACCACATCAACTATATCACTAAGCTCGAGTTTCTGCCAGCCTTCAAGGCAGCCTTCAATCAATCGTTTACGCCAGCAAATATCTGTTCAGCTTTTCGCGGCGCAGGTCTTATCCCTCTCCAGCCTGAGGCTGTCTTGTCAAAGCTTGACGTGCAGCTGCGTACGCCTTCACTAGCTGCTCTGCCAGAGGCTCTCTGGGAAGCCAAAACGCCGAGCAACGTGCGTGAGCTTAAGGCTCAATCAACGTTAATTCGTGACCGCGTGCAGCGGCACAAGAGCTCATCGCCAGCCTCAATTATCCAGGCAATCGACCAGCTTAAGAAGGGGGCAGAGGTAATGATGCTCTTAGCTGAGCTGATGCGCGATCGGATCGCCAGCCTTGAGAGAGCCAACAAGGCAGCAACAAAGCGTAGGCAGCGTGAAAAGAAGCGGATACAGAAGCAAGAGACCTTAACGGAAGGAGAGGGAGAGGATATACTTGCTCAAAAGGAGGCTGACCAGCAGATAGAGCGTGAACAGCGTCAAGGTGGAGAGCGATCAGGCCTTAGTATTGAAGTAGAAATTTGATGTAAGAGTTCAACATTGGTCTCAGGTGAGATGAGAGGCCAAGTACTCTGTTTACCAGCCACTTGCTCAACCCATAACTGAGGTCCTCGCCACTACTGCGTCTGATTGTCTAGGCAGCACCTGCTCTCAACACTTAGCCGCCAGGCTCTGGCGCGCTGCAAGAGGTGCAGAGAGACTGGGCATAACTCGCGTACGTGCAGAAAAGATACTTTAGATACTACTAAATATACTCTATCAATATCTCTATACTATCTCTCAACCACGTTGAGATGTACGCCTGTAGAGGTGCACGAAATTAGTGGGGTGCGCACTCGCTTGTACCGGTACCGGTAATGCGCACTCGCTTGTAACGTTAAAACACGTTATAAACTTTTGAACTCCTTGTCTGCTTCACGCCTGTCATCTCATCAAAATAATACTCCTCTTTCATTTCATGCTTCAAACATATGCTCTCGAATCAAGTTGCTCACCCTCTGTGATATGACCGTGAGCTCATACCCATTGCGTCGCTTCACTTTCACATCCCCATTGCCGTCGTCATCTAATGGCGGATCCGGCGCTGTCTTGACGTGGAATATCAAGCTCGCATCCACGAAGTCGTTCTCATCGTCGTTCTCGGGCCGAACTACCGTGATCCTGGTGATGGTCTTATGGCCCAGTTGCGCTTTGTGTTGCATCAGGAAGTATGCGAACACTGCGCCATTTGGAGATCCTGTATCTGTCAGCTTTCTACTTCGACGTCCTGCACAAGTCTCGCACGGGGCTGCACGTACCTAGCAGCGCATGTCCATCGTCCGTATCGGCCCCCAAAGACACACCTGGCCAGTCCCTCAGCTCCTTCACCATCTTGTTTAGACAGCTCGCGATGATTTGATTGGTAGCCTCATTGCTTATGCCTAGCATGAAGAAGTACCGGATAATCTGCACATGAGGATTATCGCGAACCCAAAAGCCCCAGAGCACCTCGCTGAGAGAGCGCAGACGAGGCAGTAGTGCGCGGTCATATGCGCGCGTGTTGCCGTACCAGTTCTGCTTTCCTCCGGTCTCAGGAGAGTCGAGGTAGAGGCCAAATATTGCTGTGCGGAGGTCAGTGGGTGCATCCCTTGTCTCGCCATCAGGACCTCAGGTACGTACCTCGGCCCTTCTGATTGATTCCAAACTCGTAGAATCCTCCTGTCGCCTTCACAAACATCAGTCTCTTCAGTCACTCATCATCTGAACACAGACCTACTCGATACTGCGCCCCATCAGCCGTGTACCAATGCTTGATCAAAGGAACCTGCTGCCCATTTTCTTTCTTCTCTGGGTCCCAATGCTCGACTCGATAGCACTCATTATCTCCACGGTTCGTCACCGATACGCCGTTCAACACCAAGCCTCTAAGCATATCTCGGAACTGCCAATGGCCGTTGAAATCGCACCTGTATGACCGCGGGCTGGCCTCGCGCCAGTATCACGCATGGAGCTCGCTGCGTAGGGCTCCTTGCCAGACACTAGCTGCTGAGGGTAGGTTGCGCATGTCTCGGATCTGACGGCCGGCCGTCAGATCGCTGCCGGTGAGGCCGCACATGAGTGCGCCGCCCAACAGAGCAAAGCGATCGAAGTCTGTGGCGCTGGCGAGGCCGTCGTCGAAATAAGCTGTGTCTGGTTGTGGGATGACAATGTTGGCTGCTGCCAACTTGGCATGATCTTTGACGAAGGACGAGTTCGGATGAATAAAAGCTGCAATATCTGGGTCCTGTGAAGATAGCACGGTACCTAGTATGAATGTGAAGGGGACTCAAGCGAATATGATGCTTTTGACTCGCATGACGGGCCATGCAATGTGGAACTGAAGATCGAGGTCGAAGTGAATAAGCGCAAAATGGCTGAAAACACTTTTTGTATACGCTGAGGTACGCAAAGCTGAAGTGAGATTATGCTGTGTCCGAAACCGATGTCGAAACATACGCGAGAGTGTAGATGGACCCACTATGGGGCAACGCGCGGAGCGAGAATCCCAACATCTTGACGGCACCGTGATAGTGGAGGGATCAAAGAGCGGACTCCAGATACCGAGTATAAATGGCTATCGCGATCTACTGATCAAATTCGACTTGTAGTTGGGAAGGCTAAGAACTCCTATCGTGTCGCTATGCTACACCGCTGTTGGCGCTGGTCCAGTACTCATACCAAACAATTTGCCGAATAAGTTGACTAGTCGTCGAAGTACCCTTCGCAAGTAGCGCAAGGTCTCTCATGCAGGCGATTGTTGAGCTTGGAGAAGTGTAATGAAGCATCGTATCTGCTCTTTGAGTGTAAGACACCAGGAGACCTTCGAGACTATCGCATGGCTCCAATCGTGCGTCAATTGGCGCTGAACCTCCAGCAGTCCCAAAACATTGGCGCGGATGTTCTTTTCAAAGTACTAGCGACGCGTTCATGATGTGTGAGCGTCTATACTGCAAGTGCTCTATACCTGACTATCCCACTCGTCGATTCGTGATGTCAAGTGCATTCGCTCTGCTGTCAGTTGTTCTGAAAGAAAATCCCGTCACCCTGCCTCGCTATAGAAAGTAAAATGACTAGTAGCTTTTGCGATGTATAAAATATTGCTGGAGACGCCGTTCGAGTGACAATGTGTCTTACGCGACTAGCATAAAGGGCACTATGCAATGTATATGCAGCGTCAATGATACAAATGATGATAGATGTTGCTTATCCCGTGAACATGAACCTTCGACCATGCAATGTTCGAGTCCGCCTGCGAACGAGGTATGCACGAAGGAGGCTGACTCGATGAAGTTTTAAGGTTATGGCGATCAGGTCGCGCTAATGCAACTAGGCTAGCGCTTGCGTAACGCGTGAAGCAGGACCTCGGGAGGCCTTACCTAGGCAGCCGTACGAAGCATATCCATACTAACCCCTAGATCAATCTACTTGATGCTTCCCGCAGACATATACACCACCGGAAGTGATCATGGCCCTCCTCACAGATCTCCCAGACGAATTACTCAACGACATCGTCGACCACGTCTTTGCCACCTCCCCAGAAGCTTTGCACAACCTAACCCGTTCATGCAAGGCACTGCACCGCCTGTGCGCTCCTCTACAATGGAAGCACGTTGTTCTGCCGTGGAGATTGAACAAGAACTCACCCATCGCAAGATTCGTCGACGCGCATATCGGCAATCACAGCATTCGAACATTACGACTACAACCACAACGCAGCATCCTGAATGCATTTCGAATTGGCCTGAAGAGTGCATTTGATCATGTAGAAGCTTTATGCAATTGTATGGGCAGCCTATCGAACCTCACGACCTTCTCGATATTCTTGGATGGCTTGGTTGACTCGCGTTGTACCTTGCCCGGTGCCGTCCTTGCTCGCATAGTACGCTCACTTCCGCCATCCCTTGCCCATCTGGAGCTGGACACTGAGTGTACGGATCGAATTCGGGATGAGGAGCCCACAGACGATCCCAACAACCACTTGTGCCTTGCAATCAGCAATCGCGTCCCCCACCTCGAGACCCTGCGCTTGCGCTTATCCTGCATATGTATCCACCTCTTCAGCAGTCTGTCGTCAGCGACGTCGCCTCAAGCAACGTCAAACTTGCGGCGTGCGTTCATACGTCTCGATACCAGCCCTGACGGAGAACACCATATGGAGGTAGGGAGCGAAGTTTGTGACTGCGAGTTGCCGCTGGATAAACGCATATACCGAAGCTCTCGCGGATGCCACAGCGCTCTCAGAATTGACAAGATCTCGGAACACCTTCTCGGGCTCCAAGCTGCTGGTGCGTTTCCGCATCTTGAGCGGTGTCTTCTTTACGCCTGGAGGAAGAATGATGATGCACCTCACAAATATCTTCACGTTCGGGATATCGCGACTCGAACAATCACGCGCTATCCTAAGATGTACACTTCGAGGCTGAGAGACTGGAATTTGGCGGATCTTGAGAACAAACATTATGAATTGTACATGATACGTTCCCACGACCGCGCCGACTTCATTGGCGATCGCAAGGACATCGAAGGCGCTGCCCTTCATGAGGTAGCTTGGAGAGAACTACCTACTGGTATACGAATACCTCCTGACGGGAGGCTGCGCCACGAAACACCGCACCTCTGCGAGGACACGCTATTACCTTATGGATACCTACAAATGGTAGAGCAAGACCAGCTCAATAGCGGAGCTATTCATCAGCATTATCTGCAGGACAGGGCCACACTCACCAGCGCGGCTGTCATCGTTAAAGAGATTCCAGTACCGGATACTACTTCAAGTTTTACGGTTGCACTGAGGTAAATACAGAACAAGTGCTCCTAGTCGTCACAAGATCCTAACTCATCTGATATCCACGTACGATTTCCCATGTTCATCGGAAATAACAAGCGAAACTGTAAGACTGTGCAGTATGGCGCGGTAGGTGCGGGCATATCATTTTAGCTAGAAAAGGCCTCGACTGTGGTGGAAAGTAACTAGCGGTGGTGTTCAGTACAAAAGAAGGTGATGCAATAGGAAGTGCTTGGAAAGCAATAAAAATGCACGTCTGATGAAAGTGATAGTGATGTCGAACTCATCTTGGGCTTTCGTCACTGTTCGTTCCCTTCATCGGCGCACGACTCGCACCTTCCTCAAATTGACCTTCGAATCAACGCCTAAAGTATGGCACGAAAGCGAAAAGCTTCCATCACTTTGGAAGCGGAGTCAGCGCGAAGAAAATACGACCAGCTCGTCCCCTCCCGCCCGAAACCAGTCTGTGGCGACTCCCGCTGGAATTGAAGCGAGCCATAGCTATACAGATACCGGAAGATCTCCAGGCGTTGACCCTCTCTAGCCTTGCGCATGTAGCTCGCCTCATTGAAGACGCCACAATCACGGAGCACTTCAAGACACTACAATATGAGATATTTACATTCGAGCGCAACCAAACTGCTCAATTTCCGAGGCTAGATGAGATAAAGCGCGAGATCGACAAGATTGGTGCGGTTCAGGGCTGTATACGAGGTCTGTCACACTTCAAGTTGCGAAACAATACAGATGTCTAGAGAACTTCGGTGTCGTCAGCGCACCCGTTATCCGAGAAGAACAACATTGGCTACGATCTGGCTCTTGCAAAATTCCAATCTGACTAGCACGCTAGGTACTGGAGTGTTGGACGATGCGTTCTTCCGTTTAGTTGCACAAGCCATTTCCCGCAAGCAGCTCAAGATTGTGGCCTTCGATGAGCAAAGCTCGCTCAACATGTGGACTTTCGGCGCATTCCGCGAGTTCCTTCTATCCCAATCCAAGTCTCTGCGGTGCCTCGTCGTGCCTCGATACACAATCGATTCTGGTGAAAGCGCAATTGGAAGCGCGCAGGGGTTCCCAGCTCAAACGTCGAAGGAATTCGCGTTGCTTGCTAAGAAGTGAAAGGAAGCTTCCAGTGGAGGTAAACTGGTAGCCCTACTGGATTGGGAGCTCATATAATACGCAACCCTTGCGATTTGCTGGATGGCACCGGGCACTGGCGGCATTTACCACACGCAACGCATGTTCGCCCATTGCGGAGCACCACAAGCATCTTCGGCTGGCTTGCATGTCTTTCCGGGGCCGTTGTCAACGCTATCACTATCGCAAAACGCGGAGCAAAGAAAGCCACGATCCCTACAACACATCAAATTCGCAACCTCTGCTTTGTGGGGTTAATTATTGTGCTAAATGAATTGCGACTCTCTGGAATGGACCTCAGAATCTACGGCCGTCTCAATCAGGGGGATACTTTGCTTCCCGAGTTAGAGCATCTTGCGGTCCACAACTGCTCAGAAGTGCTAGTCTTTCTACGACAGCTAGCCGTGACAGCCAAGAATACTGGTCATGAGCTTGGCTTCGAAGCTTCGTCTTCCACCTAGGCTCCGTCGTTGCGACCGGGGAAGCCTTCACAGGTTGAGTATTCCTTTGCAATGATAGTGTGAAGTCACGTCCATTGTACTGTACGGAGCCAGCCATTATAGTTCCCGATGCAGACAGCGCTTCGATAGCGATGCGTGCGCGAACCTGGCGGGTTCGTGCTGCCTGCTGAGGTCTTTTCATCTATGTTGTGCAGGCGGCTGCGCGCGTGAATGACGGTTCTGTTCAGGGTCCGGTGAAGATATATCAGAGCTCCTGCTGCCACTCTGATGAATTGTGCCGTCGCCAGCACTTTTTTGTCGATGACGCTGCCTTTGACAGTGCGTTGAGGAAGAAGCAACTGGGGCAAGATAGTGGAGAGTGACGGGTATTGCGAGGTTGAGATAGACTGGTGGTGCTCTATGTGGACTGCTGTCGAGATGTTCGAGCACGATATTGGTGATGCGCAGACTGAGCGAACATGCAATAGTTAGCTGTTCCCATTCGAAGAGACTAGTATCGTACCTTGGTTAGAGAAGAAGTCTTTCTTACCACTCATTAAGTGTCGGTCTTGAAATGACCTGCTGTCAAAAGCGCGGTCCGATGTATGTTACGGGGCGAAGAGATGTTCAGACCTGAAGCCCGGGCTGTCGACGGAGTTGCAGCTGAGATACAAGGAGCAGTACATTCTTTCACGGCTGGAAAGATCTCGCTGAATCATTTGTGCCTTATGGAAAGCTGAATATGTAGTCAATGTGAAACTTTGTATAACGCAGACGCAGCTCAACAAAGTAACGAAGAGACAACACATAGAGTTTAAGGAAAGCAAGGGAGAAAGAACGAGTCGCATTTGGTCGAACTATCGTGCTCGCAAGCAACAATGACTGCGTGTCTATCCAGCCACTCCTTTGTGCCTTACATGAGCAAACTGTTCAGGAGATTGGCAACATCCGTGTGCCATTCTCGACCGATGACAACGGCCTCTGAAGTATCGTTGATGTCTGTTTCGGGAGTTTCTGCTTCGGGACTTTCGGGATTCTCATCGAAGTCGGAGACGCTCGCAGCGCGTATTTCGTGGTCAGCATGCTCATCTCCGTTCATGAGGCTGTCCGTTCGACCTCGAGACCTCTTGACAAGCACCCATCCTTCTTCATCCTTTGTCTCAGTAGCCGTGGCGTCCCGAATGGCTGTTGCGTGGTTCATGGTAGACCAGTTGTCACGCACTTCGTAGTCGGTATAGATGGCGCACCAGCAGTTCCTCTCCAAGTCTTTGTAAACGTCATCATCATCGTTATCGTAGCGGTCGCGATAGGCATTCCTCCTGAAGTTGAAGACCCAGTACTTGTTGTCAAAGCTATCATCCTCTTGTCCATGGTCAGCACTCAGCCCAAGCATGAGTGTGGCACACGTGTACCGGTCTGCTTTTAGTCATCGAGAAGATCATGCGAAGAGCTTCCATGCTGGGCGATGAAGTACTCTTCCTCGATGACCTCCACGGCTTCTCGATAAGAACGCATGCTTCGGATGTTCTGCGGCCACGAACATGAAGCTCTGTTGATCGAAGAACTGCCGTGGTTCTTGCGTCCGGCATGGTGGCGTCGGCATCGGTCCTGTCGCTTCTGAAGGGTGCGGATGGTCATTGTAGTAGCCGAAATTGCACTCGGGACTGTGGGTGGGTAAATTGTATGTGTAAACATATATGCCGGTAACGTTGTGTGGCGTTGATGTGGTAGAAGAGAAGATGACGGATGAAACAACAGTATGGTCATAGAGACTGGTGTTAAAACAGTAAAGAGCGCGCATGCGCATTGAATCGAAAGGAAGTCGCAAAGATGAGATCTATGGCAAGTGCTCTTCATTCATTTTTCGAAGGCGCCGTTACTCATCTTTACTTCGTACTCCAGATCAGGCTGAAATTCCCAGTAAAGACTCTCCGGATCGCTCGCCATTTTGAACGTGTATGCTGCCGCTTCGTCATCGACCAAGACCTTGGGAATGCCATTGGCGGCTGCCGCTTCAACCATGAGTTGAATCTCGCAGGAGCGCTCCATAAGTGTGTATAGGTAAGCAGCTTCGTCGACGGTACCTCCTACTGTCTGTTTTGCGTCAGCATCAAGCACGAGCTGAGATGAGAATGCTCAAGCTTACCAGCAAACCGTGATTCCGCAGGATTAGCCCTTTACCTTTAGAGCCTAAAGCGGCAGCAAGGCGGGCACCCTCCTCTTCGCTGAACACGACACCTCCAAATTCGTTGTACACGGCTTGGGCGTCGCCGTAAAAGTAAGTCACGTCCTGGTTAATCATGTCGAGCTTTCGCGCAAAAGCACTCCAGGCTTTGCCTGCCTTACCGTGGCAATGACATGCCGCTGCGACATCTGGACGAGTCTTGTGGACCGCGGAGTGGATGAGGAAGCCCGCAGCGTTGGCAGGCCTCGTCTTGTTGCCTCCAACTACTTTCCCATCATAGTCAACTAGGACCATGTCTGAGGCCTTCAGCATCGCGAAATGCTTTCCTAGTGGGTTTGTCCAGAAGGTGTGAGGGTGCTCGGGATCGCGAACTGAGATGTGCCCACTCATGCCTTCGGTAAATCCTTTGCGCGCGAATACTCGAAACGCGCCAGCCATATGCGACAGTATCCAAGCGCGGTGCTTGTCATAGGACGAGAATAGCGGGATACCAGGCAGACAGACGCCTTGCGAGATAGCCTGAAGTGGTGTCAACTCCTTCTCGTCGTTCTTGGAGCGCGGAACAAGCTGCTTCGCTTGCGGGACATCGGGAGAGTCGACGGTTACAGCTGAGGGTGCCATGTTGTCGAAAGAGGGAGTTGAGCTAACTGTGGATGAGTGTGAAGGTCAATTGGGAATCAATGGCGAGATGATCAATAGATAGGCATCGGCAAGAAGCAGCCGCGCTATCTGCATTGGTGCCGATAGGGCGTCGTGGAGGCATGGTGTTGAGTTCGTTGACGGCTGCGGGGTCTACCCGGAGATAACGTCCACATACGCCCCAGTCGCTCACCAGCCTCGATGGCAAATTTTGCTGAAGGACTCCCTCTTCTCTACGGTAGATATGTGAGAGTGCAAAGGAATGAGGTCACTTCTCTATCATGGGAACGAATCTCTAGGCGAAGAATATCGAGCCTACTCTCGGTGTGGTTGAGGAAGCTGCGAGCCACGCGCCTGCGCACTATTGTTATCGATGCATACGCCGCATCTCGAGGGCACGCCTCTTCTGTACCAACGGTCACCTAGCGACTCTTCGTTTTGATCGTTACCTTGTCGCTCGGCATAACGTTGCTACCTACTAATGTCGTCGTGTCCGAAGCCTCCCAAAATAGCATGCATATCGCATTTCGCGTCACCGTGTACTACTCACGACCAGCCTCACATACCCATGTATATCAATTCATCACAGACGTTCTGCCATAAAACAGTTTGCTTGACATCGCGCAACATCAGGCTCACAGCTAGGCCGATATCATTCAGACAATGACATTCCTGGCTAAAGCTTGAACCTAACTCGAGGGCAAGACGCGAGGATGAGGGCGTGCCACCAGGCACCAGCGCTGCACAGCTGAGGCGAGCTTACTAGCCAAGTATAACTCACCATCTGACCGGCCAGGTATGGGGCACCAATCAGATCGTTGTGCGCACTTGCGTTCCATCTGCGTTCTGCGCACGTTGATCTCTTTTATATGCATGCAGATGCTTTCGAGGTTTTGAGAGCATTTGCAGTTGGCCATCGCGCTATCGACAACCCAGTGCGATACGTCTTCGCAACGATAATTTTGCATAAAAGCTGTCTATCTTTCTTCGACTTCGTACCATCGAGATCCAATTCCTAGAGTCGGAATGCAGGGCACACAAGCTTCCGTATCAATACGGAGAAGACTGGGACACTGCTCAATGGACGACACGACAAAGATGGAACTTCTGGCGCAAGACGAATTCGAAGACGGTTAGTCGTATACTATGACACTTGTAATGTTACTAAGATCATACAGTACCGCGCTGGATAGGCAACCCTTTCTCACCAAGCGAAGGAGAACTGGAGCACGAAACTGACGATGACATACGCGAATCGTCTTATACAAGTGCACCAAAAAGCTATTCAAGTAATCAGCTGCTCTTCCCACAATCAGCAACAAAGCCCAGGCCATCACCAATTTACAAAGACAAACGCATTGAAGAGCATTGGCTGTTTCTCAAATCCGTCCCGGAACTCCAAACAGACCGGCTGCCTCCTCTAAGTCGATGCCCGTCACTCATGAGCGGAGGGACGTTGAGCAGCCGGAACTCGTCGACCCGATCCACCAGATCGTCCGTATGGGATACAATTGAACAGACGAACGTGGATCAGGGAAGCGCATGCACGATAATGAACTGTTCATGCTCTCAAGGCGACGACGCTCACGCCTTGTCGGCTGTCTCCGTGGAGAAGCTTTCTCTAGAATGCCCAGTGCTATCAGTTGACCACCATTGGTCGAGGTCCAACCGAGTAGTGGAGGAAGAGCGAATTGTTTTCAAGCGTTTCACCGGCGTCCTCAACTGCAATTTCTGTTCTAAAGAGGCAGCACCACCCATCGAGCCTTTTGATGATGTCGAACTCTTCTTGGCTCACCTCACCAGCGAACATGGTGCCAGTCATACAACTTCGGGTAACACAAGAATAGAGAAACACTCGCGCAGTCTTAGCTTCGACGGTCCCATCGCTTGCTGTTCTGTATGCACAGAACCATTCAGCATTCAAGGATTCTACGACCACCTGCCAGGATGCATCCTTCGTGCAGTAATCAGAAACGAAGATCAGTGCGTCAGTAGCGATATCATTAATTATCCCGATCATGACCTTGGCAAGCATACAGATCATTCTGTTGAAGCCAACGGCAGCTTTCTGCCGCTACTTATTCTACAGGGACCGAACGTAGCCGAAACGGAAGAATCACGTCTTTCATTGGCGCAGGCACCCGTCGAGCCTCTTGAGGTCGAATGCGGAGATACAGAATCTATCACGATGTCTGCTCGATGCTTATCTCTCACTTCCTCGCAAGCTGTCGATTCTTCGGAAGAAGAAACAGACTGGACAGAGGAACAAACATCGAGGGAAAGCTCACCAGGCATTTCGCAAGTACCACGGAGATTGTCACCAACCAAGCGAAGCATCGTAGATAACGTCATGCGAGATTTTCAGCGTCTGTTCAATCAATCCTTGCGAGCTCACACGACTGGCGCATCTTCCTCTGGGTCATCCAACGGCCCCAATGGTTGCTGGTCTAGCAATACATCAACATACTCAACATCTTCATTCGCATCACGCAAGCGCAGTCTGAGTGGTGGCGGGTCGACACCTCCAGACGATGACGAAGATGAGTCAAACAAACGCAGGAGACCCTACAGCAAGCCCGACAGCAAGAACGGTGGGGCAGAGCTCAGGTATGCCTGTCCCTACTATAAGCGCAATCCTGGCAGACATCAGACGTACACATCATGTCGAGATCCGGGCTTCACGACTGTTGCCAGACTCAAGTATGTACCCGCTGGTCGCGATTCTGGCTTCCACTCATATCTCTAGGGAGCATCTATATCGCCGCCACCTCCTGCCTCCTCAGTGTCATCGCTGCTGTACTACCTTCTCGACCGAAGTCGCTCTACGAGAGCACCAGCGCGACCCTGCCGGCTGTGACGTACAAGCACAAGTACCACTTGAGGGTTTCGATAAAGATCAAGAACGGCGACTGAAGAGTAAGAAGAAGAGCCAGAATTACATGACCGAGGATGAGAAGTGGAAGGTCGTCTATCGTATCCTATTCCCAGATGACGCAGAGACAGATATACCCACACCCTACATCGAATACCAGCCTTGTACAGGTCAGGTGGTCGAGCCATCGAACGTCGTGCGATTTCAACAATTCTCACGGCTAGAGTTGCCGCGTCTTGTGCGGCGGACGCTCGAAGCCGTCGTCGAGCAAGAGGCACAGCCCTTGGAAGATAGGTTGAAGGAGCGCCTCGTCGATATCGTCAAGGAGTGCCAGACTCAGCTGGTCTCGATGTTTCAAACACTCGACGGCTCTAACATCAGACCAGACGCCCAACCCATTTCTTCAGCCGTCGCGCCGCCGACGGCACCTCCTGCGTCTGAGCCTACCAA
This sequence comes from Setomelanomma holmii, assembly GCA_010015745.1. Taxonomy (NCBI): domain Eukaryota; kingdom Fungi; phylum Ascomycota; class Dothideomycetes; order Pleosporales; family Phaeosphaeriaceae; genus Setomelanomma; species Setomelanomma holmii. Next base: position 61,890 of record ML978207.1, read on the forward strand.
CGATCCGTGGGCATCAGTCGTCGAACGTCAGGGTGGTACCATGTTTCAAGACTTCGACACATCCTTGAACAATACGATTCGCCCTAGCCTTGCGAACGCAGCTCCGGACTTCCAGATGACAGTCGCGATGCCAAAGCATCCTACGTCCTCGAACTCATCAGACTCAGGATACGACTCCACCTGGCCCGCCGGGCGGACACCAGCGCTCAGTACCAATGCTGAAACTTCAGCTCACATACATACGGTATTGCCCACGGATGAGTATTATGCCATGATCCCGCAGAACGACCACTCCACGGACATGTACGAGCTTGCCAACTTTGCGTCCGCGCCAATATCGAATGCGGAGTTTGATATATATTCTGGTGCGAACGATTGGCACTTCGTTGGCCCCTGGACAGACACGTTCGATGAGAGGGCACTGCAGGCGGCGGACAACGCGGATATGGTCTGGAATCGATAGCGAGACTCTGCGAGACAAGCTGAATCCTCTGATGAGGATACACAGACATCATCCTAAGGCGAACGATGAAGTCTTCCCTACGCATTCATCACGAGATACAGTCCAACCCCGCATTGTTCTCAACTTCGTGCTTATGGCTCTGTGCGAGCTTTCATTCGCGAATGACGCTGTCGTACCCTGGTCTTAGCAATCTCGGAACTCGAGCCGTGGTCTTCCTATTGGCCAAAATGAGCATGACCCATACGGTTCGGGAAAAAGCATTTCGATATCACCAAGAAGAAACACGAACTGTGCAAATTGTCCTCGCTTCTTGTTTCACAGCCGAAAGCCTCGCAAACCTTGCCGCACGAAATCTCCTCGACTAGCTCGGATGTGGGTCTGATCGCGGTTAAACTTTCCATTCCAATCAACATTTCGCGAACGCGCCTCGATGGCTCAGCGCAGCGCAACACCATGAACACAAGACCGTTGCAAGAACATATACTGCTTCCAAATCCCTTGCCCACACGGAGCTGTTATCGTGACAATTTAATGTACTGCGCCTCACTCAACGTCACCCTCAGCTGCCACAGCACAAGGATGGCACCCTAAAAAGCCAAGCTCACAAGCGCCCGCAAGCCAAGTCCCCACGGCCCCAGTCGCTCTAGCCCAAGCGATCAGCCACATTCCGTCCACAAGCGGGGCTAGCGTGGCGTGATGACTCTTGCTCACCGCTGAGATCATCTGCCCTGCCATTCTGCAATCAAAGGCAGGTGAGATAAAGAGCAATCACTTCCCGCCGAGATCCGAGCTTATACCTACAGCTTCAAACTCACTGTTCGAGACCTCGAAACCAGAAACTACACGCCCTTGCGCATCAAAACAAACACATAGCAAACATGCAGTCCAACCCAGACCCCAACAAGCCCGACTACGTCGACCAGGCGTTTTCCGCCGGCGCGAAGAAATTCGGCGGCGCGCAGGGCCAGAAGATGGCTGGTGATCGCGCCAAGAGCGAGAAGATTGTGCGTCACTCCACCTCGCCATGCTCGGTGTCAGAGCCACGCGAAATGAATGCGCCTTGATGAGATGAAGTCTTGTGCTAATATTCATTGTGAACAGACCGACGGCCTGCGCAAGATCTTTGAGAAGGTCACCGGCAAGAAGGTGTCGAGCAAGATCTCAAACTAAAGCTTGCGACGCAATTGTGCGCAACACCGTCGCGCATGGACCATTCAGGCAGCTGGATGTGAAGCAGAGGAACGGCGGAAGCGGATAATGCTCGTAGAGATGTGATGAGATGACAATGATACCCTGATACCCTCTTACCACTACGAGTCCCATGACTATTTGCACAATGTCCTTGAATGAAGTGGATCATTGCTGATACCGCAAGAAACGACTGGCCGACCTATATTGCTGACAGCTTACGCTCTCGTCTATCCAAGGGCGCAGTACTTCCATTACAAACAGGCCGATGCCCCTCAAAAAATATCTTCAAGCCCTTCATTCTCCCACTTCGTCTCCCCCTTGGCCACTTTGTCTCTTATCTGCCAATAATCATGATTAAACACCCAGTAATCTTCCCCGGTAGTTTCACATTTCCCCTTGGAGAACCACCGCGGTACAAAGTGCTCGCCGTTTGTCTCTCTCTGTCTTCTAGTCGCGCGCTGCTTCTCTTCGACGCGATTCTTCTCCGTCGCGGCGAAGTCGTATTCGCCGTCTTCCATGGCCCGTTGATCGGGGCGTAGTCGTGTGTCTGTTGGTGCGACTACGGGCCGCAGCTTGTCCGGAATGTCGTTTAGCGTAACGACGAAGGGAGTGAGGTTGAATGGTATGCCAGTGGGTCGTCCGTGAGCTTGCCATACGAGGAAAGCCTTGTCCTCGTCGTGCTTGGTCTTGCTGCCTCCTTTGTCGATGTCGACGTCTTCGAAGCCAGGAGTGAAGCGGGCGTAGATTTTGTCGTTCCATCGACCGCCCATAGACCAGCGCACGCGACCTTCGGCGTCAAGAACTTTGCCTGCTACCTGGTACGCTGACGAAGCCTTCCAGCCTCGAGGCTTGAAGTCTAATTGACAGACTTCGCCAGTGGTGTGGTTGCGAATCTCCATTGGGCCGTAGTTATCCACGACTGGGTTGCCTGTAATAATGCCAATGACTGATGAGGTGACCTTCTTCCATGTATAGAGCTCTTCCTTTTCACCGGTCGCCGTGGGCCGCAGGCGTAAGAACCAAGTACCGAGCGGATTGATGTCGAAAGACTTGCCATAAAACTTTGACTTTACGGCCGATTCACCCTGATACTTTTAGCAAAATTCTTCCGGGGTCCTCGCGATGCTTACATAGTAATCCCACTTCTTCGATTCGGCATACGCAGCACCAACTGGTGGATGATGGCTGACCTGCTCGATAAAGAAGCGGTAACCCTTGTCTGGTCGTGCGTATTCATATGTCTCGGCGAGAAGAGGATTGAAAGGCTTTGCGACTCGTCCAATGGTCGATGCATACTCAGATGCGGCGAAAGCTGCGACATACAACAGCCGCTCAGTAGAGTCGGCACGGTCGGCAGCCGTATCAAGAAGGTCTGTGTACTCCATGTCCTCAGCAACGCGCTGAAGCAAAGAGGTTGGCTCATTGAAAGAGACGGGCAAAGTCATCTTAGTCATGTCCTTGCCAATCATGGACTTCAGAATACCCTGGCAATCGTTAGCAGTACTCTGACTCGCAAGTCAAGGCTACGCACCCAGAGCGAGATCTTTGGCCTGTCATCTGCGTCCATGGCAAGCTTCTTTCGTGGCCCGTCCTCGTATCCCTTGAACCCTGTGGCAACTTCGGCGTGCTTTCTCTCGAAAGGATCCTCGGTAGTTGATGGCAGGATTGACTCCTTCCTCTCGGGAGCTTTTTGTGGCATCTCAATGACTTCAACCTCGCCTGCACCGACGGCATCAAAAAACTCCTCGTCATCTTCAGACTCTGATTCTGACATATCTGCTGCAATGTCTGCAATGGTAGCTTTCCTCTTGACCTGTCGGCTTGGGAAGCTGGCTTTGCGCTCTATGTCCTTCTGTTGTGAAGGCTCCTCGGCAGCTTCTACGTAGTGGTCATCACCAGCCCTGAAAGTCGGTCCTGGTTCTGCTCCGGCCAGCTCAAAGTCCTCTAAAGCCTCACGCAGGGCTCGCTTCGTCTTTCGCCGCTTCTCCTCAGATTCTCCAATCCTGTTTTCGAGCTCTTCCTGCTCTTTTGCGACCTTGGCCATGCTCTCTTCCCACATACGACGCACATTGGCCTCACGATCTAGGCGATACTGCCAATAAGCGTCGCGATCTCGTGAGATGCGCAAGAGGTCGCCGATTAGGCCCTTGAGATTGCCAATCGCGGAATCGTAGGAGGCGAGTGCTTGCAGCATGGTTGGATCCGAAATCTGCAAGGTGGGATTCCTCGACTTTTCGGACTGCAGTGCTGCGGATACTGAAGTCAGAAGATCAAGTTGCAGTTTCGCAGACTGTGCGGTGATGTTGAAGGCATCCTTGCTCTGCGGTTTGACCTCGGCACCGCTTTCGTCATCATCGTAGTCGTCGTCATCGTCCATGTCGTCTGCGACAGTAGTTGCACCAAAGTGGCTGGCGTCTCTGCCCAAGTCCTGGCCAGGCATACTGGGCTCGTATGCGCTGCCATTGTCTTCTGGAATGCTTACTGCGGTACGTGAAGAGGTCTCGTGTTGCATGGGAGGCACGCCGAGGGACGCAGATGCTGTGAAAAGTCAGTGGCGGAAACTTATTGCTTGTCAAGAAACGTACCTGGAGCGAGGTTCCGTGAACTGGCCATTCTCGAGCTGGTAACGCTCAAATTGTCACCGCCACTTGTCAGCTGTTCAATCTTGGCCTGCTTCAGCGCTTCGTTGTCTTGAGTGGCGCGCTTTTCTTCTTCGCGTGCCTCGTCCTTGGCCCACTGTATGGCATTGTTGAGAGCCCAGTACCATCGCTTTGCCTCGACCTGATGGTTCGCCTTGAGATGGTACTTGACTGAAGACTTGCCTTGGATCTCAAAGCGCTGCTTGTCCTGTGGATCCATGTAGAGTTTCGCTATTCGCATATTTATGGCACCCCGGCAAGCCGAGCCGGTATCATCTGTATCAATTAGTGGGTGAAGTAGTGATCTATCCCGTGAGACCTACCTTGATGCTTGTAGTAGCTAAGCACACCGTCCTCGAGCACGAACCAGCGCAGCTTGTAGCCACTGGTGTAATTCGTCCACTTCTTGAGGTAACCTTTCATCTCACGAGATTCCTTCGCGCCCATGCCACTGTCTGTTGCGGCTGTGCCTTGCGAGCCTCCAGCAAGGATCGTCTTCTCTTGTATGCCTCTTTGTGCAGCGGCCGCCGCTGGCGACCTCTTCAGTATAGCACGTGTGCGATCGTCTTTGGTATAATCCTGCGGAAGCTTTCCCTTGCGGTCTCGGCGAAATGGATCGGCACCGTTCAGCAGTAGCAGCTGTGCCAACTTGACATCCTTCTTCTTTGCGGCTTCATGCAGAAGCGTGCCTCCAGCGTCCATGACGACAGGATCCGTTGCCAGTTCTCCACCATTGACATCTATCGTGCTCTTGATTCTGCCGTCCTGCAGCACCTGCTCCAATGTGACCAGATCTCCTGAAAGCACAAGCTGATGTATCTTCTTGACATTGGTGTCGATGAAGATGGACTTGGCCAGCTGGAGTTGCTGAAAGATGTCGGGTGTGCGGGCGAGGTCCAGCGGTGTCTGCCCATTGTAGTTGGTGATGGAGTCGATGATGCCAGGTTGGTCAAGGAGCATGCGCACGACTGGCGTGCGACCCAGTGTGGCTGCAAGATGCAGTGGTGTGTTTCCATCACGGTCGCGGCCATTGATGTCGATGGGCGAGTCGGGGCCTGTCTTCGCGTTCGACAAGACGAACTCAATGACGGGCAACTCGGCACATTGGATGGCCAAGTGCAGTATGGAAGTCCCCTCTGTGCGGGTACTTGGCAGCGACAGCGATGATCTGCCCTCTTCGCCGTCTGAAGGAGCCGACTGTTCTCTTATGGCCTTTGAGATGGCGGCAGTGTCTCCATTGCGCAGCGATTCGAACACACGGAACAGCTTAACAGACTGCTCAATCGAGGATGCTTTGGGCGTGGGCGAGTTTGGGGACTGTTGGTAGCTCGGGGACGAGGGGCTCAGGCCGTCGGTGGAGGCGCCCAGATTGGACATGCTCGCGGAGAGATGTGGGCGGTGCTTCTTGGAGAGGCTGCGTTGGTGCCCGGGAACCTGGTGCGAGCTTGTGGAGAGGTGCTGCGAATTGGCGGCAGAGGAGCCCGGCGGGGACGAATCGCTCTGATCGGTGGTAGTGATGTCGTTCTTGGAAGACACTCGTCCAAGCATGTGCTTCACCTTCTGCGACTTGGAGCGCTTGTGGCTATGGGCGTTAGTATATGGTATTGCTCCTTCGGCGTCAAGAGCTGTCTGGCGTCACGCAGCAGCGTTCGGCGGCGGAGAGGCACACTTACCCATCCATAGTTGCGGGTTTGGCACGCAGCGGCCAAGCAATCCGAGATGGGTTATGTCAGATGGCCCTGCGAGTGGAAGGGAGGGGAGGGGCACAGGAGCCGAATATCCAGGCGGGGCATTCGAGCTTGGATATCAAGTGTCGAAGCAGCACATTTGCGTGTGACGTACTTTTTGTGTGCACTGCAGGAGCGCGGGGGCTTGAATGCTGCGTGCTTCGTCAGGGGCGCGTTCAAGCCGCAATGGCAGCCAATCAGCACTATCTGTCCGCCGAACCGTTGGATCTCGCGCAAGCTAGATGCGATCAGCAATTGTTGACAGAACCGGAGCCCACGTCGACATACACATTATGCATTTGGCGGCGAACAGTCGCTTGGCCTTTTGGTTATTTGTATTGGCGCGACAGACTCCGCCTGGAGTCGTGCGTATGCTCTAATGACATATCTACGCATAGGGCTCACTCGTGCTTAATCTATACAATTGGTGTCCCTGCATAGTATCGGGCCTACGACGAGTCTCCACTGACCAGGATGATGGCAGCTCCTAGCTGTCTCCGCAGATCTTCCTTCTCTACATCGTGCGTATCCTCGACCTCGCCCCACTGCCCCGTCTGCCACCGGACCTCCAGACTGGACGCTTCCGCTGCATCCTCGATACCGAAGCGGCCCGCATCCGCAGCCTGCCGCGATTGCGCAAACGCTTCGCCCCAGTCGTGGATCAATCGAACGCTTACTAGCAGACTCTTGGAGGCCAATACTGCACGCTCTAGGCCGGCGAGCTCGAATGCTGGGAGACCCGCCAGCCATCCGCGTATAACCTGCTGCGTCATCTCAGGCTGTGCAAGTGGCACGATGCTGTCCGGGTCAAGGACGGGCTTGATCTCGACGCCCGGCCAGATATGAGTTGTGAGGTGGGTGATGATGGGCGTAGCAGTCTCCATCTGCAGCTGGCGCAGTGTCTTGCCATTCTGCAACGAGTCGTTCATGACCTTCTCGGGTGCCCAGCACAGCAGCGTATCGGTGTGGAGGTAGCGCATGAGCATCTTGAGAACGTCGTTCCTGACATGTGCTTTGCCTTGCGCATCGGCCCTCTCGATGTCCAGGGCACGGGCAGCGAGCGAGGTCATCGGTATGTAGTGTGTCTTCAGCGCCTGCTGTGCGCCAAGTAGGAGGTCCCACTCGAGCGCAATGGCTGTTGCGAGCTGGTGCTTCGATGGCGGTACGGTGAGTATCTCTTTGTTGGGCGTGCGCACAGGTCTGCTGTCAAGATACACTTGCAGTCCATCTGGAAACATCAGTAGCTGCTTGGACATCTTGATAGGTGATGCTAACCATCAGTTTCCTTCACAATCACATCCTTCCAGAAGCGCTTCTTCAGCATGGCTTTGGGCTTTTGCGAAGGGACCGAGGATGAGCGCACATCTTGCGCTTGCTTCAGCAGCTCAGCCTGCCGTCTCTTCCTCGCGACCCTCTCTGCGGCATCTGAGGGATGGGGCGTGGGCGTTCCTGGCGGCGGCCCAGGTACCGAAGGGTGTGGCAACGGCGTGGCTTGCCATGTGCAAGAATTATGCAGACACCGATGAAGTGGCCGATATGTGCTCCGCGATGCAGATAGCCGCAATGTTGTAAGGGCCGGCCGCAGCGACTCCATGGTGGGCAATGGATGTTGAAGGGTACCGTGGTAAGACAAGCCGACGGGAAGCTGTCGAAAAGTCGATGCCGCCCGCCGATCTTCAGTACCGGTAGCGCGTCATAACTAAGCTACTTCTCCGCAGTCCCCATGCTTCAGTCAATCAGCACTGCCGGACTTCGAGAACGCCGCTGCAGCCTCCCAAAGACTTTGATCGCTCTTCACCTGCGGACATGCTCCTGCTGCTCCACTGCTGTTCCCCGTGCTCGACCTCTGCTCCACCCGCTTGTCTGCCCTGCAATTGACGTGCGGCTCTCCAGCCCCGCCCACGCCTTGCCTTTCTTGCGCTCCTCCGCCTCCGCCCTTGGGGGTCCGATGCGCGCATCTTAAGCCACCTCGCAGACTACATCCAAGCCGTTCATGAATCAAAGTGCGCCGACAGCTGCCGCGAATGCTGCACCCCAGCCGAAGCCTATTCGCTTTGTGACCAACCATGACGGGCCATATGCAAAGCGGCGCAGGATCAATTCTGCATGTTTGACATGCCGGCGCAAAAAGACGCGCTGTTCTGGTGAGTAGCCGCAGATCATCATGCATGGAGCCGGGGGAGGCAGCTGCTGATTCTGGCATAGGTGAAAGGCCCGTATGCTCGACGTGTGTAAACAACAAACACGAATGCGCAGGCTATGGCGACGACAACAACACCAGCGAGGCAAAAGACACCAAGAAGGCGATACGGAGGGAGAGCAATCCTGCAAGCAATGCGCCTCCACGAAAGGCTGAACAGCCAATCGACCCGCAGCTCACACGTCCGTTGCTACAGCATACCGCCTCCACCGTGTCGCAACGCTCCGACTCGACCTCTAGCCATATATTGAAGCGCGAAGATGATGGCGGCAGCAATGGCGTGCTCAGCCTAAGCACGCGCAACCGAATGCCCTACTTCAGGTACTTTGGGCCAACGGCCATCATGCCTGGCTTCAAGCAGATGGTCGTCAAGGTTCGAGGGAAACAGCACAGCAGCGCCCAAACTACTTCAGATCGTGAGTTACCTGAGCGCGTCGCATTGAGGCGCACGCTCTTCTGCGCTCTTGGAGCCACTGCTGATATCCATAGAACACGCCATCGAGTCTTCGCCCGCGCATCCTCCATCGTTAGACTCACCACCACTACCCGAGTCGCGAACACCTCTGGAAATACCCGCATACGATGCATCGTCCATGTCGCCGAGTCCCCTAATTACGCATCTCTGCAAGCTCTTCTTTGTCCACCTTGGCTGCTCCTTTCCGTTCCTCCAACGCGAGCGATTCATGCGGGATCTCGAGGAGAAGCAAGTTGACGCGATTCTGGTGGACGCCGTGTGCGCCCTGGCTGCACGCTTCTCTACACATCCCATGTTGATCGGCAACGGCGAACAAGCAAAAGATGGTGATCGAGAGTGTTCAAGAGGTCAGCCGCCCGAGTATGGCCAAGCATTCGCACAACGAGCCAAGTCAGCAATCCCAGATGCTTTTCCTTGTCCGAGCGTTGCAGTCGTACAAGCGGCATTGCTACTGGCGTATGACGAGTTTGGGGCGAGCCGCGACAGTGGACTATGGATGTACTTGGGCATCGCCATCAGGATGGCGCAAGATCTCGGCATGCAGACTCACGAGGGGCTCAGATACGAAGGACGAGACGGGCCAACGCCAAAGTCGGTCAAGAACGATCCTCAAGGTCGCAAAGCTTCTGCATCACAAACTCCTACTTTACGGAAAGAACGAACAAGCGATCCAGATGAGCAAGAGCAAAGAGCAGCGGAGCGCGAGCGGTTGGACACATTCTGGTCCGTCTTCTTTCTCGACCGGGTTATCTCGTCAGGTACTGGGCGACCTGTAACCTTGCGCGATCGAGACATCGAGATCTCCTTCCCGTCTCTAGATGAAGTGGACCCCATTTCTGGATGGCCATTGCCGTTCCCTGCGCTCATTAGAATCATCCATCTCTATGGCCGCGTGACGGACCTTGTCAACAGGATCCGAGACGTGAGCGACATCTCAGAAGATTTGCAAAAACAGCTTGCATCTCTAGAAGATCGTCTTACCTTGATCTACCAGAACCTCTCACCGCGCCTACATTTCAACGCAGTCAACTTCCAGCACTATGTCAAATTCAATCAAGGGACGAACTTCTTGCTTCTGCATTGCTGGTTCCATGTCTTGATTGTCCTCCTACATCAGCCGACTCTTCTTAAGCCATTCGAAGGGTCACCACAGTCACTATCGACCAACAGCAGAGAACTGTCCATGTCTTCAGCCAAGACAATCGCCGACATCTTAGCCTTCACCGATCTCATTGACGCCAAGACGGGTATGGGCAACCCATTCACCAGTCAACCAATATACATAGCCGCTTGCGCTTTCTTGAACGAGACTGCGATACACTCGGCATCATCGCGACCACAATCGCGGCCGTCGAGTCAAGGCTCCCGTGGCGAAGCAGAGCCAAAAGAGCACGCAAATCCATCACTGGCACCTACAAATGGCCGCACAGCGGATCGAGATCAGAATCAAGCTGCTAAGCACACATTGCTGGCAACTGCAGCTAACCAGAATTATCAAAGGTGCTATCGTGCCCTCAAAGCACTGGAAGCGTATTGGGCTGGAGTCAAGTATATCTTGACTGTGCTTGACCAGAAGTCGAAAGGTATAGCGGATCCGTTGCTATACACCAGAGAAGAGATGGAAAGTGCTCTCGAGGCACCGAGGCCGGAGCCGTCGTTCACGAGCCCTGGTTGGCGAAGGAAGCTCAGCTGGGGAATATATTTGACTGCTCAAAGTCCTAGCGATGAGGTGGCGAAGATCTTCCGAAAGGGCACAAGAACGCCTACGATTCCTGGGTCGCCAATGGTGCACCCCAGTCAAGGTCAGTCCTATACTCAATCTGTCATTTTGCACATGTTCTGACAGATTATGCAGCCATCGGATGGTCACTCACAGGCACCATGAACTCTCCATCAACAAACGTCGCCGTCATGTACAGCTCAGAGAACAACAATGCTCGCGACACAAAAGCCGCACCGCCGAAGCCACCACCACCAGCGAGTTCACAACCCTCCATCGCGTCATTCATCTCGAATCCTCCAATCAAGTTCGAAACCCCACAACCCCTTACGTTGCCATCTTTGGCACAGTTCAACCCTAACTCCATGCCTCCCCCACCGAACCAGAATTTTAACACCATTCCAACCCCAGATCCAGTCCTCGTATCCGACGCGGACCTCTTGCTCAACCTACATTCTCCCTTCTCCACACATTCACCTGCTACGGGGCGTCCGATGCCAAATCCCACATCATTTGCTCGCGCTCCATCTCTATCGAACAATCAACACGCGCGAAATGACTTCTCACCAACCTACGCTACGTATCCTACACCATCAGATAACACGTTCGGCGACATGGTCATTGATACCCAGGACGTGGATATGTCTCTGCTAGGCGCGGATATGATGCCATGGGATCTGGAGTATCTCCCTCACGATATGCTGTATTTTAGCGACGCAAACTTCACTCACATGGGCGATGGTGGGCAACATGGCGTGCAGGAATAATACTTGGATCGAATTAGCGCCTTGAAAGAATCGTCGTGTGTAAAAGTGTTGGTTAAGGCGCAAGTGGCCTGGATGTGATGTGTATATACTGTTTGCTCATGATACCACTTTTGACACTATGCCGCCGTTGGAATGCGGAGCATTTGATAAGCAACTTTGCGTCCCTTTGACATGCCAATCAAAGCCATTCGAAAATTGAATCATTTTGCGGATATTGGAACTATCTTTATTTGCTCAAGGTTGTACCATGCCTTCAGGTCGTGATCATGTCATTACTCGAAGGGCAAAGTGACTACTATACCAAACACCCCTCATCCACCCTCTCCCCCTAAAGCCCCAACCCACCATCCACCCTTCCACCCCTCAAACAACCATCTTGACAACCAACATATCCCCCTCCACAATCTCCCCCTCCATCCCCTCCAAAACATCGGCATCCCACGTCGCACTCACATACCTCCCACCAAGCCACTTCCTCTCCTTCGCAGTAAGCCAGACCAAAAACCCACCACAGAGGTCGGGCGTATCGTTCAGGACTAGATCATCTTATCAGCTCTCCTTCCTTGCATACACGCATTCGGTTTTGAGAAGGCAGAGGGGCAAAAAATTGACTTACATGGCTTCAACCTCTCCTCCTGGGTGGAAAGTGCAGTTGGAACGCCACCGGGATTTACAGCAACACACGTCACGCCCTTCGCGCTATATTCGGCATGTACAAACTCTCCGAGGCGCAGGACTGCGAATTTGGAGGTTTGGTACGCTGATGCATCAGGCATGACGACGTGGGCGCCTACGCTACTTAGATTGATTACATTCGCCCCTTTTCCATACTTCTCTGCCGTAGCAGTGAGTCTGAATCAGTGTACGACATCAGTGCATGTCTTATATATTTGAGGTTATACATTGGGATTGAGGGGGTGCTTACAGTGGGAGGAAAGCGTGCAGAAACAAGTACGGCGCTTTCAAATTCACTTCGAATGTGGACCACCATGATGTTGGGTTGGTAGAGGCGATGGGGACCCAGGGAGAAGAGTAGCCCGCGTTGTTGATTAGGATGTCCAAGCGTCCTTCTTTCTCTTCCACCTCTTGAGCTATATTGGCGACGCCTTCTTCGCTCGTCGCGTCAATTGTGTACTTCAGGATCCTGACTTCCGGAGTGATCTCTTTGATCGCGCTTTCAACTTCATTCAATTCGCTACCTGTTCGTGCGCACAAGATGATACAAGCCACGCCGGCATGCGCGTATTGAAGCACGATGGAGCGTCCGATACCGCGGCCTGCGCCGGTGACGAGAACGACTTTGTCGGGCTGGTGCAGGGCAGTGTTGGAGGCGGGAGAGATTGTTGGGTAGATATCGTTGTGGAGATTTTGGAGGCCGGGGAAGGCGACGCCGGTGTGAGCTGGGGGGAGAGACATCTTGGTTGGAGTGGTGTGGATGTTGTGGACTTTTGGGCTGTAAATTGGATGTTGGGAGGATTTGGCGACTTGTTAGTTTGAAACTTTTCGATTTCGAGACGGTCGGGCAGATCTGAGATGGCGGGACTGACTGGAGATGGTTGAGCAAATTCAAGATCGTACGTTGTGGTTAAGACCCGACGATTGTTGTGATGATCGAAAAACGGGCAGCATGAAATAATATATACTTAGACTGTTGTCCTTGGCGGCTGGAGACCTTACCACATTTCGGCCGTGTGTTCACACCTATCTCCGTCACGAAGACGTCGAATCCGGTCTGGGTTGTTCTGCAAGGCGTAAACATGCATATACTAAACGCAGCTTGATTCGTGGGACGCTTTGCGGGAGATAGACATGCCAAGGACTTATGTAACGTTATACACTTGGACATGTCAGCAGGAGACAGCCCGCCCGAGAGCAAGTGTAGAATGTAGGATCAGAAAACAATTGGAGTCGACCTATGACGTGCCGTGATTTGCATGGTGGTATTTACGCCCGATTGTTCCCCGCCTCGCTAATGTCGCCGTTCGATGCCGCCCGCAGTGCTTGCAAGTCTGCAGCTAGAATGTCTCTTGGTCTCTAGCGGATCATCAGTCCAAGAAGAGTTGTCGCTGATGTTGTCCCGTCTCGTTTCGCTGTAGACTAGTATGAGCATTCTTAGTGTCGCCGTTCAAATAACTAATCAATCCAGGGAACACGCGCTCATTGGTTCCGTAAATTGACAAGTGTTCCATTTGGGTAGACTTTGCACCTTTTGCAAATGCTATGTTAGTCCGAGCGTTTCAACGATTGTGTGATAAGATCTCCGGCTTGAAGCAAGAACGCGCCGGAACGTTGTAGTCTTACGAGGTGTCGTTTGTTGCTAAGACCGCTAGCCGCGCTTAACCCCGTGCGTTGTCCTTTGCTGGAGCTCCGGCCACGAAAGTGACTAAGCTACGTCGATCAGGGTTAGCGCAGGTTGCTAGCGTCTAGCTTGGCAGACGCTCTGGTCTCAATATATGACCGTCCTCTCGCCCTCACCTTTTCTCCCTATGAATCCACCCCCGCAAATCAACTCGACGCGCTCCTTACATGAGCAATGTCACTTTTATCTCTCATTTTTCCCATAGACGCTTGTTGCCGCAACGGGTAGTCCGCTCCAGTTTCGTATGGGCTATCGACCTAGGTAAGCGGCCCGGGTGCTGCGCTGGTCCATGTTCTCGCCTATACCAACACGCACTTGGTAGTCGAGGCCATAACCCGTCCCTTTACTGGCTATGGGTAATGCCTCACTCTCACTCTGTGAGCAGTGAGCAGTAGCGGATCCCGTCAGCGAGCGCCTGCACCTCGTCCTCCATCCCTCTCTGCGTACTCAGCTTGCTGAAATCGGTCTTCTTCTTGAACAGGGTGGCAAGCGATCTTTACAACGGGAAGTGGGGCTCATGCTGGCCCCTGGGTGCGATTTTCAGACCCGGCATGAGCTTTGAAATCTGGTTCGTTCGCGCTCGCTTCGGCTTGTGTGTGCTCTATTGCGGAGGACCCCAGTCTTGAAAGGTTGTCTTCTACGGTGGTCGTTCGAGGAAATGGGCTTGGTAGCCATATGTGTGTATGCGCTGGTATGTGGGCTTATGCGGCCGGTCTTTGAACCTCGGTCGCGTTTACCTTTGTGAGCGTGCGAGCTGTTTTCAGATCTGTTCGAAGTAGCCGTTGCCGGTCTCTTGTCAACAGTGGGCTGGGTATATACGACAGGAGCTGAAATCACCTGCGCATTTTACTCGTGATGCATAGCGAAGAGCTCCTCGCTCAATCTGCTGCTCATTAGCAGCTGACTTTGTCAGTCGTCGCGTGGCATCAAATCACATATGATTTTCATCAAGAAGGGCGGAAAATCTGCTGGCTTGACGAAGAAACCAGTGCTTCAAGGTTAGCATGTCAAACAAAGCCGAGTCAAGGCTTCCACGTCAGCTGGTTGACACCATGGTTCTGTCTATGGCATAAATTTTCGAAGAAATGAGCACAATTCGCTGTATCACATTCCTGTTCCATCATTGACCTGCACTAGACAGGTAGCGAATCGAGCCCTATTTCTGGTCAGACTGAACGATCTCAAAAGCGTACAGCGCGACTCACAACTATCTCCACCAACGTCCTCGACAACAGTCTGCGGAATCGCACACTTCATCGCATCCTCATCGCTCTGCCTTGCAAGCTCACTGCAATAGCCATTCCCGCATCGTGCATCAAGCGCACACTGCAACGCATCGCCCTTCCAACCAAACATGTAATCTCCATGGTTGCCATGACCAGTACTACATCCTCAACATCAGCACATTGCAACCTTTTGAGTCGTCAGCACATCACGGGAAAACTTACGCATCGCCCATCGAAAACACAAATGGCTGCGTCCCATTCTCGCCCCACAACTCCTTCTTATTGAACGAGGTCGTATCAAACATGACTTCATACATAACCTGCGGCAACTTCACCGGAAACCCCTCAGGACACTTGCCCCTCTGCTGCTCCGGCGTATACGGAGCCGTTGCCAGGGGTGGCGCATACGGTTCGTACGGAATCTCAGCATACGCTACATGGCTCTGGTGGTCCGGCGAGTCCAAGTTCACGCCATCCCAGCAGGTCGGGAACGTGACTTGTGTGCGAATCCCGCCTTCGCAGAAACGTGTGGATAGAGACGTTGTGTCTTCGCCGGTGCAGGGGGCGCCGTCAAAGGGTTGGACGTCTTTGTAGACGCAGCGCTGGCAGATGCCGCGAGACTCGCCGGTAGTGTTGCGCAGGATGGGATTGCCGGCTAGCATGCGGAAACCCGGCTTGAAGGCTGTGACTTTGCTGACGCCGTCATAGGGCGGGATGTAATACACTGTCATGCCACCTCTTTGGACGAGACCAATGTTTGCATACTGTTGAACGCGCTTGAATGTGCCGTTCTTGGCTCGGAAGTAGAGCGCGGCCGTCCAGTAGTTGCTGGTCAGGTCAGTGGCGTGCCCTGAACGCATTCCCCACTTTCTTTTTCTCTCCATTGAACTCTGCTTTGGCGGAAGCTTCGTCATATCGTGAACGATGATTCAGACGTACCTAAAGTCCTCGCTGAACGTGCAAGTCGTGCATGTACTCTTTGACACCAGATCATGCTCGCCCGGCTTCATGTCCGTCTGAAAGCTATTTCCACCTACGATCTGATGCGTATGCGGGCTTCCAATTACTCCAGGATTCACAAGCGGATCGAGACGCTCGACTGTAAGTTGCGAACATGCGAAGCGCATCATCGCTGCTTGGCGCGTGCCATTCGGACTGGGTCCTTGCGCTTGCACAGCAGTCAACAAGGCGAGAAATGGAAGTGGAGAGGCCCTCATTTTGATCTCAAGAATGTGTCTCTCTTTCGTGTTGTTATTTGAAATCAGCCATCTCATCCACGGTCTATGTCTGTAGATACCTTTTCGCAAACCCATGACATTGCGGTGGGGCGTCAAAACTACCGATGCCCCAAGTCTTCTTGATATGGTAATGTCGTCGTTGGGATCCGCCATGTTGGTTACTGCGGTAGTACTTCATTTGGACGCGTGGTGTAAAGTGGTTTGCCATATTGAGCGACCAGGGTTGTGCCAATCAATCGCGTAGAGTGAAGATCATGGCTCATCGCTAAGCAGTTGATAGGGCTACCCTATCTTTTGCGAAGCATTCCAAAAACGTGTGAAGAATGATCGGTTTCGTACTGTCGAAGAGATAGAACTGTCGAACGTTGAAACAATAATGATTGTAATTTACGCTGATCTGGAAAGGTAGGGACTAACATGAACTTGACAAGATTTGAGATAGAATAGGAGATGAAGTGAAAAAATGCCGATAGTGCTATTGGACTTGCTGAGATGGAAGACTCCTGGGTATGGAGCTGGTAATTAGGGAAAAAGTATTGAACATATCAACGAATATGCGCCATGACGCAGTGTCATAGGCGTAAAAGCATGTCAAGCAGCGCTCCCTCGAGTTGACGTGTTGAAGATGATGTGGAAGGTGATGAGTATGGCCTGCGCGGTGCGTTCGACGAAGTTGGGCAGAGAGAAGTCCCCGCATCCCTTAATCACCAGATAAGTAAATTTTCTCTCGGTCCGTGTGCGAACAAGCCTGGAGTAGGACGAGATTCCCTTTCCACATCCTGTAGTATGTTTTTGCAAGAAGAGTACAATTCAGTAAGGTCTTTACGTAGGAATCTCGATCACAAGCTTGTCGTCTGGACCAGCGTCAAGTGAGTCGTCCTCTGCGAATCCGTCATCGTCTTCATCATATTCGCGAACCATCGGATTGCCTTCTTGGTCCATACCATGATCGCGAAAGATGCCCTTCATTGCGGCTTCCATACTGTTACCGACTAGCAGGTCTTGCTTGTAGAGGCTGAAGACATAATACCATAGTTCTTCTTTCTTATTGCCAATACCTGCACGAGGCATGTAATCCCAATGGTGGAGGAGCTTCCCGACGTGGATCCCTTCAACGACCTTATTGACGAAGATGTCTGGCCGATCTTTATGCGCAGTGCCACTGGGACGCCAGACCTCGTCGTGATCAATCGTCGGCTCTTCCCACTCAGCCTTTCCGAAACCGCGGTGTGATGGATAACGACCAAACTCGTCCGTTTCGTCGTGATGAAAGTACACAGGACGTATGCTTCGTACTTGTGGGCCTTTCATAGACACGAGTACCCATGCTTTAATCGAGCGGAGGCGCTCCCAGTCCCAATCAATCTTCTCGTCGCGAAGACGCTCTAGGTTGAGAGCGATGCCGGTTTCATTCACGATGTCATGACCAACGTCTTTAATGAAGACTGTCAGAGCAATCGGCTTTTGGTGGTCGATCTGTAATGACAGTGCTGACGGCGAAGTGTTCTTGTAACACTTCTCCTCCACATTATGATTGTGGTAAGAAGAGCAGATACCATTGCGGTCCAGTGCAAGAGCAAAATCTTTCATGATATCGTATCGCTGATGACATCCAGTCAAAGCCTTGTACTGCTTGGCAGCCTCGAGTGCTGAACAACCAGGTGGTGCAAAACTATCTTGTTCCCCGTCCACGCCGATCTTGTGGGTAAGAAGATTGGTAATGAGGCTCCTTAAAGGATCACCGGCTTGTGTACACTTCCAAAAGTGGGAAATGTCGTCCAGATGTAGGTCAAAGAAGCAGATCACATCTTCGGGATCATCCGAGCAGATATCTCCGTGTTGATATCGTGTAGAGATTGACTTCTCGTTTCTCAAGACTTTCAGATAAGTGTCGATGATCATGTCGCTCACCGCCTTGGAGCCCATCTGCTGTGAGAATTCGTAGGTCTCAAGCAACGTCTGTATAGTGATCGGCGCCACGCCTTCGTCCTGGTGCGCATAGCTTTCGTCAGCCATTCGCTTGACTTTATAGAGGCGCTTTGGAAGTGTGCGGCGGTTCCCAAAGGCGATGCAGCTGTACCATCGATCAAAGGTTGCTGCGGAGCATGAGATAATGTGATCAGGAGGGGCGACCCGGTCGCAATTGACGCCGGAATCCTCCAACGCCTTGCGCGGCACGATACGCTCGAGATATCCCCGAATTCCTGGCTGTTGGATCACAAGGTGTACGATCTTGCCAGGCACGCGGTACATGGAAGATGTACGGTCTGAGTGGTTCGCGGCCTTCTTGGGCTTAGTAACTATTTTCAGGTCAACCCCAGCATCTCTCAACTCATCCATCATCATGCTGTCAGACGGAATGCTGTGATCTTTCAAGCCAAGTGAGCTTCCTACGAAGTATATCCCCGTGGCTTCGAGGATGGCCTTATTAGCTCGACCAAACTTCTTTCGCATGCCTTCTGGGGAATACTCCCTCCCATGAACTGCCTTATACTTTTTCACCATGTCAGAGAAGCGCATTGGGTTCGGAGTCCATGGAGCGCGAAGTTCGTAGGCTATCGCATCTTCCTGACAAATATCAGGCACGGTGGACCAGTCGATACCCATGGCGGCGCCTGCGTCCAATGTCCCACTCGCCTGAGGATAGGACAATGTCCAGGGACAGATTTGAGCAGGGAGGGCGATACTGAAGACATGAACATTGCCCATTGGAGCCAGCTGAGTTTGGGCCGGCAAGTGCTGTGGCACACTGCTCGTCACCGGCACAGGGTTGGCATTTGCGCTGCCAGTGAAGACCGGAGCAGTCCTGATTTGTGGGGTGCCCGGACTGGTCGTAACACCTGACGCATGCTGTTGAAGGCTGATGGGTCCGGTAACTACGACTGGAGCGGTGCTTGTTGGAGCATCCGCCATCTCGGTATACTCGTCATCTTCACCATAAGAGGTGACATTCACGAGTTCTGCCTTGGGCTGCGTCATTTTAGCCTTCTTGTTTGCCTGCATTTGTGGTCGCCGTGCAATCGGCGTCTTGTTATCGCTCATCTTGCTGTTCGCGCCCTTCGCATTCTGCGCCTGGCCTTTGGCTGGCGCAGTACCTTCGGCCACTCTGGCACGTTTCGCCGGATTTGCGACCATGGTCTTGCGTGGACCGTCTTGCTCATCAGCGTCGTTATTGGTTTCGTGGAACGAGGCTTTGCATTTTGTACCAGCCCGGCTGGGCACTAACATCGTCGCTGACGGAGTGGTGTAGACAGGGCCGTCCATTGAGTCTGCGGCTACGATGCTTGGAATGTTTCTGATGTGAAGAACTGGAAGTTGTGGACGCAATCACTTTTGTGAAACTGATGCTGGCGCTTTTGGAGTTGAGATAGGAGGAGTTTATTGGAAACGCGCGTGGAGGCAACGACTTCGAAGTGCGACTGCTCGTGCGGAGTTGAGGGAGGCGTTTTCAAAGTGAGGAGAGGGTAGAGTGATCGAAATCGTGCTTGGAGGCATCGTATATGTAGGAGTCGGGCAGGACGCAAGCGGTCCACTAGCGCGAAGAGTGCAGAATGAATAGTCATCGGCGGCGACGCGCTGGTTCCTTCGTCGTAACGAAAGAATGATAGACGACCATCGATATTTCGAGTGAATAGAGAATCTCATCTCCCTTGAGAGCCACGTCTGTTCTGGTATCGAACAGACGAAAATCTTTTCAGAATCTGAAATCTGATGGTGGTCTGGCAATCTGGGTATCGTATATGATGCTAAGCTGCGCACTTACGCGGAGGAGAAGCGTTGAAAAGCAGCGGCGAGCATTATCTGACTACTGGTGATCTGCTTGCGACTCGCATTCTTCTCGATTTTGCAAGGGCTGCGTGACTTGAGGTTTGCGTTTGCGATTCTGAGCATAAGCCAAGTCGTACTTGCTCCTAAACCAAATAGTCGCAACCGACGCAGGCTCTGGAGATCCTAGAGGAGATCTGAGGCTCTGACTTGGAAGAAAAAACCAGAGCTGTGAGCTGCGAGCGATAGCACTGATATTACCGTAATCCGGCGCTTATGTCTTGGTTCTCTGGTGAGATCAAATGTCGCAAGATCAATTATTGCGTGTCAGTATTGCGAACTGAGGGCAATAATACAATAGTAAGTACCGGGCTATGTGTGTACCGTCATTCCAACGCTGCTCCAGTGTGTCCTCCGCGTCTGATATAAAGGTTGTCAGGCGTGTTCAAATACTGCGTCGTTCCAATGTCCAAGATGGCACCATCATTTGTAGCCCATCCTAGTAATGGGCAGGATTCGAAAGGTAAGCGGCAGAGGAATTCCTCTTAGAAGTATCAAATCAGCTCATTTACTTCATGGCGGAGGTAGCCATGATATGCTTGGCAATAGTTGTCATCGCAATCATACATTAGCCCTAGGATATTTGGTGGGTAATTCTGCTGCAGTCTGTTGGCGATGATATGCGGTGCCGCCATCCAGCTCTTGTACGGACCCAGAAGCTTGCAGCTCGTCTGCGTACGATTTGTTTGAATGCGGCCGCTCAAGCGTCCATGTGATGCCTGCTTCATGGTATTGTTGCGTCGCATCGAGTTCCACCTTGTCACTTGAAGGGACCTGAATGCCTGCCCGTCGCCTACGTCGTCTTCGAATGTAGAGAAAAGCGCAAATGCTAAGTATCGCGAGGAAAAGAACACCCAAACACATTCCAATAGCTAACTTCTGACCTGCTGTCAAAACATGGGAGTGTGAGTCAGCACTTTGGGAGGGAGTCGGCGAACTTCCTGGTATTGCTGTCGCATATGCTCCAGATGGCAATTGTTGCACATTAGTCACCGGATGCTATAACCAATAGGCTATGCATATACACACCTCAATGCTAGAATACGTTGCATTGTTGATCTGGGTCAGAGCCGTGAAACTAAACTTCTGGCGGCTCTGCTCGCCGGAGACATTGCCCGTCATGGCAAGGATATCAGCACTTTCAGCATGTAAGTGCAGATCGGTTCCGTTGGCGATGTTTATGAACTTGTAGCCCCCATTCGGGTATTGCTCGATCTTCCAGAACACCTCGTTTCACGCATTCTCAACTCTATGCATGAATGCGATGCTTGAAGTGGTCGAATTGGTCGAGGTACCGTTTTGACGAAAGGCGAGATAGAATGACGGACCGGATGTTTACGTGCGCAATACGTAGGTATCATTCTCGGTTGTGAAGACCTGCCAGCGCTGTGCGGGCGATTTGGTATCGGTGTCCTGGAAAACCACCGTCTTAGCAGGGACGCCAGCCATTGAACGTCGACCATAAAGCGGCAAATTGAGCTGATACCATCGGTTGACGTCAAACAGCGCCATGTTGGGCTGAAGGTCGTGCCAGCTGGTGGAGCGACATGTGCTAGATATCTGCGTCGGAAACGGACCGGTGACAATTCAGCGTTGCAATCTCAAGGCATGTAACCGACACCATGGGGGCACTTTTTGGGGGTCGAATGGGCATGATCTTGCGAGGCTGCCGTTAACGAAACGACAACCTCGCTATTTTCTCGAAGTGGTAGGTGACACAGTTTACAGCCTAGGTGACTTGAATACACAGCGTAAAATGTTGAGAGATGCCATAAGTTGATGGTGTTAGAGGGCTTCTTGTCCAGAAGGGAGGTTCTTTCCAAGATCGACGGCCCCACTTGACGTTGTTGATGTTCTTCCTTTGCAGCCACCAGCATCATGAATCGCAGTCCAATCCTTCACGACAAGAGCATACATCTCTACCGGTTATTGATAGTCTTTTCTTACAACAGTGCAGCACTGATTAGAACGTCGACGAAGCAAACAACCCTCTACTCATCGAAATTGCCATATCTTGCGTTCGTGCGTATCCTTGCTTCAACCACGCTTTTGCTAGTAACAAGGGTGACGCACGTCTGGCCTCAACAGGCTACGAATCACCTCCATTCTCTCTGACGACGGTGAATGGTACATGAGAACTAGCCAAGAAATATGTTCAGTACATCGTATCCGAAAATGTGGCCAGGAAAGTAGACATCACCCACAGCTTGCCTTGTGTTATTGAAGAGATATCTTCAGTATATAATCCATTGCTGATGTCGCGTATAGCATCCTGTCCGCGGCATAGAACGATACTTCTGTCTGACACTAACTTC
Organism: Setomelanomma holmii; assembly: GCA_010015745.1. Taxonomy (NCBI): domain Eukaryota; kingdom Fungi; phylum Ascomycota; class Dothideomycetes; order Pleosporales; family Phaeosphaeriaceae; genus Setomelanomma; species Setomelanomma holmii. Next base: position 84,035 of record ML978207.1, read on the forward strand.
GTGCAACTTCTGCAGGCTTGCCAGATGTAGCAAGCAGGTGCCTCTTCGGGCGGCCACCACTTTCTCAATTTGCTGGCCTTCTCATTCCAGGGGCGAGAAAGACTGATCGGTCCTCTTGCTGGAAACAGATACTTGCTCCAGCATTGTCCTTAATATGGACGGGAGTCACTGCAGCGCCGAATCTCTTCTTCTACCATGTTCCATCGCGCCCGAAGCAGCAAGTCTATCAATATTCTACCTTGAACATTCACTACGCGCCATGAATAAACTACCGGATGAGCTCAAATTATGGATCGCAGAATTCATTCCGTACGAGTACCTTCCTGGCTACCGCTTAGCTGATACGAAGTCCGCGGAAATTAGTGCTTCGAAATTGTTTCGCCATCTCGTTTTTCACGCAAGTCACACGAGTTTTGCTCGAATTCATCCTATATCCGCACATCCCAAGTTGAGCGAGCACGTCCGGACAATAGTTTGGGATGCAAACGTGTAGAATGTGGGCACCCATATCGCAAATGTGGCAGATTTCCGGAGATTCGTGCAGCTTCATTCAAGGTCGCCTTCACGTCGCTGTCTAGCCATTGAACAGATGCTGCTCCAGCTTCTGTCCACAGATCCATCAGCAGGTGTAGCAGCTTTAAGCGATGCAGTCGAATTCGAGGTGTATCGCCAATGGACGAACTATCACGATGCTACCAGAGAGGAGATCGAGGTGCTGACACAGAAGCTGACAGCTCTCAACATGAAGTCCATACTTGCCAAATTCATCAATCTCAATGCAATCAGACTCGTCAATGGCGCGTACCAGATACATAATGGCAAGCTATCAAAATATTCGCCCGTAGCAACACGCCACGAAGACTTGCTACCGACTCGCAGAGGTACAGCGGTCTCGACGCGGGGCGAAGGTCTCTGGAATTTACATCTTCCAACGGGCCTGCCCGCTCACCATGCGTTTGAGCAGACTTTGATGGCTGCATTCGAACAGACTACGGTAGCCGCACTCGGGAACCTGGAAGAGCTGGAGGTCAACCATCTGTCGTGGAGGAGCTTCGAACCGGGTATTCTTTTCGGCGACCGATTTCACGATGTCACCTCCAAGTGCAACAGGCTCACGAACCTCGATTTGACAATTACTGTATCGACTAGCAGAAACTCCAACCGGTATAATGATATCCGTGCTTGCATGTCGATATTGGGCCATGGTGTGTTGAGAAGCTTCATTGCAGGCCTCAAGTCGCTCCGAAAGCTGCGGATCGCCATCCCGTTTGACCACATCTACTACTGCGGCGCCGTCGACCTTGCTACCATCTTGTCCCACAACAAGTCCGGTCTCCAAAGCCTGTCGCTCGAGCACATCGCGAGTGACCCGCATTACATTACTACCTGTCTTGCGAGGAATCAGGGAAGCCTTCGCCACATCAACTTTCGAGGCATATTCCTTGACCCTGCCGGATCTTGGGTCCAAGTCCTCGGTAACTTTCAACCGAACTCTTCTCTCCGGACCGCCACGTTTACTGGTTACCTGTGCGATGCTGCGTATGTAGACGCTGATGACTATCCGCCACCGTCCCTCGGGAGTTATGAATATGGCAACGAGGATGGGTGGGATCTGGATGCTGACACGAATCTGGCAGCTGCTCTCGGAAGGTACATGGTTGAAGGTGGACCGTGTCCGCTACATCACAACAGCAAGGATGTGGTGTTGAACAATATTGTGGCTCCTATTTGAACTTAGGTCAGGGAGAGGATTCATGGCATGGGCGATGTCGGACGACTTGGACATGCACGATCCATAGATATGAAGAAGTGCGCTTTCACTCTATCATACGATGAGGTGGGTAAGGTAGAGATATTCTTTCTTCCAAGAACCGCTATGCGACCAATCAATTCGTTCTTTTCAACGTCCAACTCAGCCACTCCTCCCCATGATACACGCACATCCTTCAACAATCCAGCTGAGCCAATTCTTCACACATTCTCGGCCTCCATTCACCACTTCTTCCTTGACGCACCAGCCCACGCACAAGCCAGCACCATCAAGGAAAAAGCATTCTTTGCGCCAACATCCCGATAGTGCAATAGGACGAGCACAGCGTCACCAGCTCGCACGTCAAGCGCACCGCAGCCAGGCGACCTTGGTTCTAAAAAATACAACCCAGAAGGATACAAGGCTCGTAAGCCAGGTTCGAGGTTTCAAACTCGAAAGAACAAATACTACATCTGAATCTCAGCCGTGATGGCAAAGGGAAGATGGGGAGTCGGGATGAGGGCGAGGGAGGAGAGGGTTATATAGGTGCTGGTGGAATCAGGCAGATGTGGAAGCGTGACTGCACGTGAGATTGGAGCCTTCACACCAATCTTCTACCATGATAGGCAGGCTCACAATTGAAACACGTAACAGATAGCACCTCAAACACCTACATACCGATCGAGTAGAGCCATTTGTGAACCTAAAAACCCCTGACGATGTCCGGTACGGAGACGCGAGTGCTGGTAAGGTTGACTGTACCTGCCACTTTCACAGCCACGAAGTGGGGCTATGCATCTCAGCCTGGCGAACATCGCACCTCACAACTCGAACCTCGAACCAACTTCACATCTTTATCGTCGACAGTCCCCACAACCAGCACTGTATCACTAGCGGGCTGCTGTCTGTGCATACCTCAAACACAACATGGAAGCCGCTGGCCTAGCAGTTGGAGTTGCAGCCTTGTTCACCACCTGCAACGAATGTTTAGACATCGTGTTCGCCGCCCAAAACTTCGCCAGAGACTTTGAAGTGCTCAATACTGCCTTTCAGCAACAGCGCTTACGCTTCTCACTGTGGGGTGAGGGCGTCGGACTGACAACCAGTGCTGGCGACGACAAAATTCCCAATCCGAAGCCGAAGGATCTGGGATCAGAGGACATCAGATGAATCATCTTGAGGTCGCTTTTCGTCCATACAGCATCTCCTTCGCCGCTTCAAAGTCTACGATGCAAAGTATGGGCTCAGAAACAACGCCACACTCAGCTTGATAAACGTCAGCGGACAGCTTGCCTTCGAGGACACGTTCTCGAAATTGACGAGCCGTGATCAAAAGCAAAAGAGCTTCAGGGCTGTCACAAAATGGGCTGTATTTGATGGAGAGAAGATCAAAGATACTGTCAACTCGTTACAAGAGCTCATCGATGGGCTGGTAGCCATTTCCGAACAATTGGAGACTCTACGAGGACAGAGCGATAAAGCAAGCGACAGTGCCAGATGTACTCTCTCAGTCAGTGTCAACACACTCTGTAGACCCGGAGCAGCAGGTCTTGAACGAGCTCCATCGGGCGTTTCTCGCCAGATGGAAGCTCCAGACTTACCGAGCTCGATGGAGACATTCTTCACCGCTACGTCTGCTCTAACATTACCCTTCGAATACGCTCCGATCAAAGCGCCGGCAGAAGGAAATACGATTGGCGGTCACGCGATCATACAAGCTTCAGTAGATGATGATAACTCGTCGTCTCCGGACTCCATCTCGACATACGAATCAACAGCGTCCTCAAACGCCTCTAATGTCTTCGTGCGAGAGGCTCTTGGGCAAGCGAGCTTTGCGACTATGGCCGCCACTGAAGATATCCTGGACAGTCCCTGGACCGCAACAGTGATTCCAACTACCCCACGAGATTTCGCTGACATGTTCCTGACGACCAGTACGATCTTCATCCGGCATGCTGAAGCCGCTGCACTTGGCAATCTGAACCTCGAGATCTTCACATCTGGTTGCGATGAGGGCGGAGGAAAAAGAAGATACCTATGTCTGTTCCATCTTCGCATGCACGACCTCTCTACAAGGAAGTTCTCGCTGAGAAGGTACTGCAGAAATTCCGGGCGTGAAGTATGTCATTCCTTGCTCAAGAAGCCTGTCAGATCTCGCATCAGGAGGTCGTACAACACAATATCGCGGCGAAGTAGTGGTATTCACTCTACCGGATCCGACATTGAGACTGCTGCCCGTGACCTCCGCGGTACATCGCGGTCATCGCGGACTTCAATTTATTCATGGTTCAAGAGGCGCAGTTCCCGCTCGTCACATTTGTCTGGAGGTGAAAGCGATCTGGAGCATCCAGAAGACGAAGAAACGTACCCGGACGTGTCGGCTACAAAAACGTCGCGCAAGATTATCAACTAGAATTTTCAAGCTATGCTCAAGTCGATCTCGAAAGGCGTGGCTTCCTTAACAAGAAGTTGTATGTTTGCGAATATTGGGGAAAGGACTATTCCTGGAAACGCGTTCCGCTAGGCTCAGGACATGCGTTCTCCCTGAGAGCTAGTGGAGGACATCAGTCGTTGGCGATCATCTGCCCACGAGAATCAAGCGAAACTAACAACAAGCCTTCTTCCAGCGCGTCTGAGCCTTGGATTCCACAGTGCCAGATGAGAATTTTAGATGAGGCGATCCTGAATTCTGAAACTGACATCTCCGAGTAGGCACATCCCCCCTTCCCCCCCGCTCATAATGTCTTGCTTTATTGAATTCTCCATAGCGTCTTGCTTGCTACTGGCGTCATCGCGCTAGTCGACAATGCCATTAGGACTGTTGGAGAGCCTCGGCTCTGCAGCTCAATAAGGACGACACAGCCGGAGACGGCTCCGCAACTTCCCACTGTATATCAAGGTCCCCATGGTGGCGCTGCAATGGAATCAGAGCGTGCCGACCGAGCGAACAGACTAGATAAGATACCGCGGCGTCGGTCTGGTATCTCAAACGCGATTACCTCCAGCAGAGAGTTTTGGCATCACGAAGTCGCCAGATCCGAGACACGCCCGACGTTTCGCAAGAGCGAATCCTTAAGGGCGGTTTCTACATGGACTGATTAGCCTAGAACACTTCTCAGGACTTAGACGCTATACAGGGCTCTAGTTTTCCCTGATTGATGGGATTGGGTTTAGTGGTCGGCAGAGTGATATGCTGTGACAAGACATGTCAGGTAAGTCGAATGCTACTTCAAGGAGTTTAAAGAAGATGTGGCACATGAACCGGTCATAATTGCTCTCTCCGAGGCTTCAGTATAAATATGTCCATGACACTTTTGAGCTATGATAATGCTGAAGACACGTTGTGCATATAAAGGTGTAGGGGGCGCGCACAGAGAAGGCAATCGCGTCAGGCGGCAGGGTTCCGCCGCAACGGTCTTGCATCACCGAAGACCGCCGCAGCTCACCACCACCATTCCACGCGGCTTGCCCGCACACCCACAATGTCTACCTCGACGAATTCGAGCGCGACAGATGTCGACTCTGGCGTCAATGCGGCGCCTAAAATCGAAGCCCTCTTTTTGATCCGCTTCGACAAGAAGGTCGGGTACGTTATGCGATAATCCGCGGCCTCAGCACCTCCATGGAAGCTGACGCCTCATAGCTACACAATCGCTTGGAAGCGCACAACGACCGATATACCGCTCGAAAATGCCGTCGAATTCAAATCTCTGCCGTCGGGCCTACACTCGCTACAGTCCGACCTGGTCTACTTTACACATGAGGGCTATGCCGGCCTAAGCGCATTCGCTAGAGGCAATGCGAGTGAAGAGGATCGTAATGCCAACCTTGTCTCTGTCGGTATACTTGCGCGACGAGATGGTCCGTATGGTCGGTTAGGCAGAGGATGGTTGCTTGCAGGCCGATTGGAGAAGATCGCTGCTTCGCTGGCTGAAGATTCGAATGCCCTGACACCGCTGGAAGAGTTCTGGGAGGAGCAGACATTGCATGCAAAGTCTCATGGCGAGGCTTCGAACGGTACAGAGGGCAAGGGACACAGCCGGGCTCGCGCCATATCAACAGTGTCAGCAGTCACGAAGGACGACGAGCGGTTACCAGAGTACCACCCAGCGTTGGCGATACTACAGTATATTGACGTCTTTGGTCCGCTGATATTCAGGCTACAACAAGCAGCGCTTCTGCGGAAGAGGATGCTGTTTGTTGGGCATCCACCAGTGCGCGCAATGTGCGAGTTTGGTATGCTCAAATACTGCCCCGATGCATGCTGAAGCTGACCTGGCACAGTATATATCCTTTCCATACTTAGTAGCTTGTCTGCTCGCGACTCTGAGCTGCTTCTACCCGGCACCGAAAGCCTTACCCGTCTACCTACCCTTTTTTCTATCGGCGTGCACGACATACCCTCTCTCGAAGCACCACGGCATGGCGGACACACACCAGGCAACGAAGACGCCGAAGGTTGGGCAGCTTGCACAACTGATGAGATCATTGCGACGAAGACGAAGCTGTACGATATCATCGTCGAACTACCACAAACACACCAAACACCCTCGCAACAACGACGGTGGCCGCGAATTCGGACGAGCGATGGCAGCCTAATCAAAGCAAGCCAGCGCGACGTTGCACGATACAAGCTGCTACACAAGGAGCTGTTCAAGCACCGTAACGGGTCCCAGTGTGCGCCAGACGCCTATGCAGACGAGGAAGAGGATGAGGGAGCGCCATTAATATCGCGCGACGAAGTAGATGCGAAGCGTGCTGATGACGACTACAACGAGGCATACGACGACACAGTGGTCGAACCTATGACGTGGACGCGACTCGCATACTTGGGCTTCATGTGGTGGGCATCAGCAGGCGAGAAGGACGCATACATCACCGCGGAGCGCGACAACGATCGCGAGCTGATTGGAGATCTGGCAGAGTATTCGCAGTCAGTCGAGACGGCTATCATCGCATACTTTCACCGGCAATCATCACTGCTCATACAAACGCTGTCCCAACTCATTGAGGGCGACAGAGAAGAAAACGGCGACGAGGAAGAAGGAGAGGCGCTGGTCATTGACCGAACGGAGCTGTCCAGGCTGGGACTGGACACGTGGAGCGAAGCCGACAGAGCGTTTGTGCAAGAGTTTGGTACTCTGTACTTTGGAAGGAGAGTGGAGGTCAGAGGTAATGAGGTGGATTGCTGTGGGCTTAGGGTACCCGTCTTCTGAGGCAATGCATAACGGGGCAGGCTCCCTCATTCGCACCAGCATACTATTCAAGGCTTGTGAGGCCACGATGGCGTAAGTGTGCAGTTGCTTGTCGTACGGCAAAAGTCGTCCTGAAGACTAGTGCTTGTGCCTGAATGCGTTCGTATTGGCATTGCCGGGATGGCGGGTGGTGGGCTCAAATGTTCGTGAAGCTGCCTCGTGCCTGAATGCGTTCGTACCGGCATTGCCCATTCGCACCACGATGGCATTCTAGTCCTGCTTCAGGATGACTAGTAGCGCGATGTTCCCAGCATCACGGCACTCACGATGCACGAAATGTCCGTCAGACGTGCTGGGTTCGTACACAATCAAAATAGTGGTCGTTCATTCGCTATGCGTGAATACCCGCGCCTTTGGTGCCGAATTCGGACCCCGCAAAATAGTTCTGGTCCCCCGCCCGCGTCATACCGCGATGGCTGCTTAGTATCACCGAGCACGCGCATTTTTCCTGTGATTCATACTTTACGTGGTGTGAGTCTACGTCTAGAATTGCGACCTCTTTGTCTCTCACATACCCTGCGCCTATTTCGTTCCTTCCCAACCTCGACCATTCATAACGACGCACTGCGCACCACAGCGGAATTGCGCCGCTAAAAGAAAAGTTCGTCTTCACAAGCCAAGATGCCGATGCTCAAGGATCCGTCAAAAAAGTACAAGAAGTTTCAGCCATTGCACCTCCCAGACAGGTCATGGCCGAGCAAGACGATTGACAGGCCGCCGCGGTGGCTGTCAACAGACTTGCGCGATGGAAACCAGAGCTTGGTCGATCCCATGGTAAGTCTGCGCGCAGTCCTCGTTCTCGCACCACCACCAACACAGCACACAGGACGGCCAGCAAAAATGGGACTACTTTCAGATGCTCGTCAAGCTCGGCTACAAGGAAATCGAAGTCTCCTTCCCCTCCGCCTCGCAGACCGACTTCGACTTCACACAACGCCTGATCCAAACGCCCGGCATCGTTCCAGATGATGTGTGGGTGCAGGTCCTCTCGCCATGTCGCAAAGAACTCATCCGCCGTACCGTCGACTCCCTCAAGGGCGCAAGGAAGGCCATCCTCCACCTCTACCTTGCGACGAGTCCATGCTTCCAGCAGATCGTCTTCAACATGAACGACGAGGAGACAGTGGGCCTGGCGGTTGAGTGCACAAAGTACGCGCGATCGATAACGAAGGACGACCCTGCGCAAAAGGACACAGAATGGGCATACGAGTTCTCGCCAGAGACCTTCTCAGATTCGTCGCCAGAGTTTGTAATCAAGGTGTGCGAGGCAGTCAAGACAGCATGGGAGCCCAGCGTCGCGAACCCCCTCATCTTCAACCTGCCTGCGACCGTCGAGATGGCCACGCCAAACGTATACGCCGACCAGATCGAGTACTTCTGCAAGAATATTACCGAGCGCGAGAAGATTTGCGTCTCTCTGCACCCACACAACGACCGAGGATGCGCAGTCGCCGCGGCAGAACTGGCGCAAATGGCTGGTGCGGACAGAGTAGAAGGCACGCTGTTTGGCAACGGCGAGCGCACTGGGAACGTTGACCTCGTCACGCTTGGCCTGAACCTCTACACACAAGGAATCCACCCAGGCATCGACTTCTCGGATCTCAAATCAGTCATCGACATGGTGGAGACCTGCAACAAGATCCCAGTACACCCGCGTGCACCATACGGCGGCCAGCTCGTCGTCTGCGCCTTTAGCGGCTCACATCAGGACGCCATCAAGAAGGGCTTCCAGAAACGCACCAAGGAGGGCGCTGACCACGAGAGCCGCTGGCAGATTCCCTACCTCCCCCTCGATCCCCGCGACATTGGCCGCACATACGAAGCCATCATCCGCGTCAACTCTCAAAGTGGCAAGGGCGGCGTCGCCTGGATCATCCAGCGACAGCTCGAACTCGACCTGCCGCGCGGTCTGCAAGTCGCCTTCTCCAAGATTGTGCAAAAAGAGACCGACATGTTGGGCCGCGAGCTACGCCCCACGGAGATTACTGCCCTGTTTGAGGAAGCATACCACCTCAAGCGCAACCCGAGGTTCTCCCTCATCGACTACGAAATCACGGCCGATCGATCGAAATCGCCTGCGCCGCCGCAGGAGGGCAGGACAGCCAAGTCTGGCAATCTGCGCCGTATATTCAAGGGTGTGATTGAGATTGATGGTGTTGAGCACCAGCTACGGGGGACTGGCAACGGTGCCTTGTCGTCTCTTGTCGATGCGCTGAGGGGTCTTGGTATTGAGCTGGATGTTGTGGATTACAACGAGCACACTATTGGTACAAGTAAGGACGCGAAGGCTGCGACGTATATCGGCTGCACGTCGGCACAGTCGAGTGTTAAGGTGTGGGGTGTGGCTATCCATCAGGATGTCGTTCAGGCGTCGCTGATTGCCTTGTTGAGCGCAGCGTCTTCGGTAAGTTGTGTCACAACCACTTGAAGCAATATATCAAGCTGACTCTTCTAGTTCCTGAACTCAAGACCCTCGACACCGATCCCGTTCCGCCCTAAGAGATCGAATACAATCGAAATTCCGAGCCCAGAGTCGAGTCCGACAAGGCGCAATTTGGTGGATAAGCTGGAGGCTGCAGTAAACGGAGATCATGCAGATGTGAAGGGTGCCGGTGTGTAAAAGAAAGATTTACCAAAACCTGAGCGTGGTAATTACATTATTTGGACTGCATACTTCGCGTTGGGCATTGGGACATGTGATACAGGAGTTGAGATCACGAAAAGCACCATGTAGTTCTTCGATATTTACAACCATACACTATAATACCAAAAGCTCCAACACTTGAAATTAAGCTGCACGTCGAAATATGAGTACTCCAACCTAACATGTCCGACATCGGCAACGGTCTTACTACACGCTTCTAACGCTTATCTACGGCTTTCGAGGTGGGTCAAATACCACTCCATACCAGCGCAAGGGCTTAGGTGCTATCGGACATCAACACACTAAGGATCACGACTGCTGCCTCGAAGTCCACGACATCTGCCTTTTCTCCAGCTCCAGGTCCAATCCCCAGCTCCAACTCTACGTTCAACCCCAACTATCGTGACTATATCTTACCCGTCCTCGCATCCAGTAAGCGACCTCACCAACGCCATTCTTCAGTACCCTTCTTGCCATCCCCGAGAAAATTTTAAAGCCAATATGTCGAAAGAAATCCCCCCAGCGCCCGCATATTTCCCCACCTCGGCGGACTCACCACTCCATCCACCGAAAGAAGTCTACGAGCGAGTAAAAGCGCTGAGCGAGAAAGAGCTAGTCAAGACGCAAGACTTTATCATCCCGCCGCGCAGCGGAAAAGCATGGAAAGTGGGCAAGGGACAGATTTGGAGATTGAGTACGCCTGAAGGACCGCAGGTATGTTTCAGTCAACTATTCTGTATTGTTCACCGTCGACGGAGATGATACTCTGGCAATTGGAGGACAAATGAAGCGTGTCAGAGTACACGACCAGGAATGAATACGCAAGCCGCAAAAGTGGTAATATCTGGTAATACATTTACTAAACACCAAATAGGTTGGAGATTTGAACATCTGGAACCAGCATGATCCGCGCGAGCATTTCTGGGCCGCACGTACGAGACAGTTGCAAGGCAGCCATATGATCGAGGGCGATCGGCTCTGGTCCAACCTGCCATTTATGAGGCCATTGTGCGGAATCATTCGAGACAACTGTCTCCTATCCGACGGGCCAGGCGATGGTGTCAGTGGCGCCGGCAAAAATGGAGGCAGAGAGGACAAAAGGGATGAACGAGGCAGTTTAACAAAATGGGGCGGTCGATGCCACGACCTACTCGGAACGCGCTGCGATCCGTACATCGGTCACATGTTGACAGGCGCATCGTACGACTACCACTGCCACTCCAACCTCGTCCGGTCGATCCTGCCCTTCGGCCTAACGGAGTTCGACGTGCATGATGTCCTAAATGTATTCCAAATCACGGGACTCGACTCCCAAGGCAGGTATTTCATGGAAGCTAGCCCGGCGACTAGGGACTCGTTCATCGATTTTCTCGCAGAGCAGGACTTGTTGTGTGCGCTGAGTACGTGTCCAGGCGGCGATCTGAGTGCGTGGGGATGGCATCAGGCGGACGAGAGCGTTGTAGGCGAGGGCCCGGATATGAAGAGTACGTGTCGGCCCATCAGGGTCGAGGTGTGGGATATTGCTGGGAATATTGAGGGCAAGGTGTTGAATGGGTGGAGGGAGGCGGAGAGGAGTGGGTATAAGGGGTGTCATGGGATGGAGGTGCCGGACGGGGAGAGGTAAGACGGGACTTGGGGCGGAGTTTAGGGAGGGACTGAGAGGATGAAGAATGGAGCGATGTGGAAGTTGGCTGTGAGCAAGGAAGTCAATGGATCTGACGTGCTTTTCAAATGTTCCTTTTCATGATGGACGTTTGAATCGTCATATCGTTATTTCCTTTTCGTATACCAGCATCAATACCTGACGCACACTGCCTCGCCCACAAAGCCCATGAGCGAGCGTAACTTCCATTCCATTCCACGAAGACTTAGCAGACAGCATGAGTCTTGTCGTGCTTTCCCTGCAGACTGTGGTCCTCATCGGCGAAGGGGTTCTTGTTCTTGGACGCCTTTGCGAACACCGGCGTGACGAGGGTTGAGCGACGGCGCATCGCGAACTGATGTCTACACAACGCGTTAGTCGTTGCCTAACCTCCAAAGGGGATCTGGGAACATACTCTTTGTGCTCCTGGATCTTCTTGGCATCGAGCTGATCAAGCGTCTGGATCGCGAGCCTGAAATCCGCAATCAGCGCATCGCAGCGCGACTTAGTGAAGTCCTCGCGGACGACGACGCGTAGCATCTTCATCTTCTCGGAATGAGGGGCCATGGTGTATGCTGGAACGACCCAGCCACGCTCGCGGAGTTGATGGGCACTAGAGCTGTCAGTGTCGTGCATGCTCTAGGTTGAAGCGGACTTACATCGCGAACTCGTCGTACTCCTTGCCGAGATCCTCATCCAGGCGCGCAGCAACGAGCGGCAGCCCCTCGCCTCCCTTCTGGCTCATGATAATGAAGCCCAACTCCTCAAGATTCGCAGACAGATAATCCGCCGTGCGCGTCAAGTTGAGCATAATCCTCCTGTAACCACGCTTACCCAGACGAATAAGCTGGTAATACTGCCCGATGATCTGACTCGCGCCTCTCGAGAAGTTGAGTGTGAACGACGCCTGGTCTGCACCGAGGTAGTTGATGTTGAAGACAAGTTCCTGGGGCAGGTACTTGTGGTCGCGCCATACGACCCAGCCGACACCAGGGTAGACGAGGCCGTACTTGTGTCCGGAGACGTTGATGGAAGTCACCTTGGGCAGACGGAAGTCCCAGAGAAGGCCGGGGTTGACGAAGGGCGCGACGAAACCGCCGGACGCGGCGTCGACGTGAATGTCAACGTCGATGTTCTTCTCGACAAGGAGATCGTTGATGCCCTTGATGTCTTCGTACTCGCCAGTGTATGTGGTTCCGAGGATGGCGCCTAAGATGATCAGCATTCATGTAGTCAAAGTCCTGGCAATGTTGGGACATACAGATACCGATAGTGTTCTCGTCACACAGATCAACGCACTCCTTGGGATCAATGACGTAGCGCTCAGTAGTGCAGTACACATAACGCTCCTCGACATCAAAGTAGCGGCACGCCTTCTCCCAGCAGACCTGGACAGCCGAGTTCATGATCATGTTGGGCTTGTCGAATGGCTTGCCCTCTGCCTTGCGCTTGTTCTGCCACAGCTTCTTCATGGCGAGCACGCCCAGCATAATGGCCTCGGACGAGCCGATTGTGGAGGTTCCAATGGTGTTGTCTTCCTCGCCGACGGGGGCGTTGAAGAGGCGGGCAATCATGGAGACACAGCGGTTCTGGATGTCGGCGCTGACTGGGTACTCTTCGTAGTCGATAAAGTTCTTGGAGAAGGCGTCACTGACGCATTTGTTAGTGGGAATGCTCCTGGGGTGGGATGGTACCTACACCATGAGCTTCTCTGCCTCCTCTTCCATGTATGTGGTGACGAAAGAAGCCAAGTTGAGTGTTGGGGTTCCGTCGAGTGTGAGGTCGTCTTTGATCATACGGTATGCTACCTGAGGAGGCATTTCCTTGTCTGGCATCTCGTGGCGGGGCAGATCCTCAGAAGCATATCTGCTGCCGTAGACGGTCGCCGTGTAGTAGTCGTCATCGTCATCAGGAGTCAAGTTGATCGAGCTCTTAACGTTCTCTGAAGGAATGAAGCGATCCTTCTCGTCCTGAACCTCCTTGATGGTGGCTACACGATTGATGTGGACCATGCTGGCGGATGAAGCTCGGAAACTGCAGCTTGTGCTTCAATTTCAAGTTTGGAAGAGGGGTGAAAAGCAACAAGAGTGAGAGAGGGACAATGACGAGGCCAGACCCGCTACAGCGCGGACTACAGCTTTTATCACTCAGCGGTACCTCATGGCTTGCGCTCGTGTAGCTAGCCACAGCTACCCCACCACTGCCCGCCATGCCACCAAACGCCCGTCTGCCATAGCTCCTGCAAGCCCGCGCATCTGTTCGACGTGTCACTGCGCGTCAATGATGTGGCCAGGCCTGAAGCTGATATTCCTGCTTCTGCAACCGTCCCGCATCATCGCCAATTGGCGCGAGGCTGGCCTGAGACCGCGTTCGCGGCGTGTCTTTGCCCCACGGCCCTCATTCGAGATCGTCATGGCGGGGCAGCTGTTAAGCATTTTACCCCTACAAACAAGCTTCTTAGCTCACGCTGCCCTTACACCGCTCCTCGCAGCACTATGCCATCTGCGGGTATAAGCTAACGGCTGCGAGACGTGCCCGCGGGGTTGCGGGAGTCTCCTGGGATCCGCCTGGTTTTCGGGAACGTTTTGCTTCACGATCCGCCGTCTATTTTCGAGACGTTCTTTGTCAGTTTCACCGAGACGGATGCAATGTGTATCTGTGGCTGAAGCACCGTGTTGATCATTGATTCACCACAGCTGCGCCTGGGACGCTTCAATACACCAAGACTACACGACGAGCCGCTCCGCTCGGGGGGCCAGACCTGCTCGCCAGTCCCATACAAGTAGAGCTCAGGTACACGTGTAGTTGCTATACGGCGCCGTACAAGCGATGGGGCAGAAGCGCGAGTATTCATTGGCTGTGTGTCTGACGAGCTGAAAGATAGAGCTGCGGGTGAGATACGCCGCGAACCCTAACTGCTGCAGCCCCAAGATTCCGATAGGAAAAATGCGACTATGGCTCGCGTCAGCCTCAGATGGATGAGGCAGTGCTGAAGTATTCTGCATGTTGCGAGATTAATGAATTAGCGAGGCGGTAAGCTGCATATGTCGGCTTGATCTGCAGTAAGCTGAGTTGAGTTTAAGGGAGCTGGCAGGACGATCAACGCTGTGCATTAAGAATTGAGTATCGTCTTCACACCTATCACACACCTTTGTGATCCACCACTCCGTCGCAAAATGTGTTCGTCTCGTCGTCTACAGTCTATTACTCAAACATCGCGGGACACCTTTATGCAAGAGATGGACAACAACGATGCTAACTCGCTGGAAAAACAAAAACAATCGACTGAGTAGCACATTGCACTTGCATGTCGTTTCAGCCCGAGCTGAAAGCATGTCAAGGATTTTGTGCTTCTGATCATATGTGCGATAGGAACAACTTGACGCTGGTAATGCTGATGCCGTGGTATGCTTACGATGTATGTACTTCAAGCGTGAAGTGCAGCTCTGCCGTACGATGCTGGGTGTCGGAACACAGTATTACGCCCTACTTGGCACGACCTCCACGCCATTGCCGATAGCTGTGTAAGTCGGAATTTTCTGGCTCTCCAAGCCATTGCCATCCTCATATTATGTTTGCAATGCTAATTCGGCTCGTACTCGAAGGCGCAGGGCTCGGTGTTGGTGCTTCTCGGGGTGACGACTTATTCTCGTGGCCCAACTGCACTCGCTTCACTGGGTTGTGTGGCGCAGCGTAGTAGGTCGCGGATCGTGGTCGGTTCTCCTCCATGAGTTGTCGAATCATATGTTCTATCCTGCCCCAATCATCCCATCTGCTGTCTATATGTTTCGGAGAGCCGGGTGTCGTTCGCAAGTGTAGCGCATCGCGCATCGGCTCATCTTGGCCATGTGAGCGTGTAGGGCTGAGGGGCGAGCGATGTGATGAGGAGGGCGATTTCATGTTGGTGCCCGCCCAAATCCACGAATGCTCAACACTCCCCTGAACATCGGCGCTGACGTATGCAAGGATTTCTTCATCGTGATCCAATTGTTGAGGGCTTCCCCGGCCACTTCGTACCCGGCCCAGCAGCTGCTCCAAGACGAAAGCAGTGTTCTTCCCACACTCTCCGTTGACCTTTCGGCTGCTGCCAATTGCACTGGAGAGATGAAGGCAGACTAAGGCTGCATCATAGTCCCCTCGAAAGCAAAGTACAAGCATGCACCGCCATATGTGCAAGCACACCATGTTACTTGCTATTGAAGCGACTCTGCTCTGCCAAGTCCGACTGTGGAGTGTTCTTGAGATGTATTTCGCTGTATCCTGTGCAATAGACATGCATCGACTCAGTGCTTCAGCCCGCTCAGGAGGTCGACATATCGGCGTGATATTTCGTCGGTAGAGGTGGAACCGGGCGGACAGCAAGGTAAGCAGAGGAGGCAATGCTGTGACTTCGAGAGTGGCATTGGAGCTTGCACGGTAGGCTTCTGGTAGAAGCATGGCCTTCACACGGAACTGTTCGTCCAGGTTCTGTAGTGCCAGGGGTAATATGACGCTAGACTTGAGGGCCTGGTGTATTTGCGAGTAGAGTCGTGCCATTTGCGCCACGGCAAGCGGGCCGACAGAAGGCGGCGCATTTGCTGGAAGGTGGAAGAAGGCTTGAGCCTGACTATACTGGTTGTCTACTAATGCAGGGAGGGAGGTCTCGCAGTCATCTTCGTTGATCAGCATCGGTCGCATCGAATCCAACGATGATATCCTGTGTACTGATTAGTTGACGTCCGTTGTTCAGTGAAAGCGGCGCGTATACCTGTCCCGGGTATACACTGCCCACCACAGCTTTCGTCGTGTCTCAATGTCGCCAACCAAGCTCGAATCACTGATGCAATGCAGATTGAGCTCTTGCGCCGCCCGTACAGCAGAACTCAGCCACATCGAGCCTACGGTTCGCCAGTTATTCTCTGTTGCATAAATGCTCAAAAGTAAGGCTGCCTGTGTATAGACGATGCCGAGCTCATGCCTCCATGGTGTGAGAGCATGGGTTGCACTTTCATAATACGAGAACCCTGCTGGCGAAGATGAGGCAACGTTGTGTTGGGGGCGTTCAAGGTGCATACTGCCACAGGCCAGGACTGCGAAAAAGAGGCCTATCCATTCCCGGGAAACACCCTCGAATGATTTCACCGTGTAGAGCTCATCGACCTCGTACTGGAATGTCGGCCAATGCATGACCGGGTACCACTCATGGAAACAGTCGAGAAATAATCTCGACAGGTGCACAAAGTCTTCCTGAAGCGGTATCTCTGGGAGTGTGGAAGGTCCTGTTCCAGGGGCAGTGTCGGCCGGGTGACTCGTATTGAAAATACCGCGCGAATGTCTCTGGATGTTCTCCCGAACATGGTCGAAGTTGCTCATGACAGGTGCTGCGATTCTGTGCGGAGCTGGCGGTGCACCAAAATGGGCTCCAGAATGACGCCGTTTGGTTTCCGTGCGATCCACGTCTAAAACATCTCCAACAGGCGCTTTGGTACGCAATTGAGTATTCAACTGCGTGAGCTCAGCGATCTGGCTCTGGAGATCCTGTACCTGTCTGCATGCCTGTGTCAGCGCATACGAATGCTGCATGGTGAACGGATATATACTTTATGGAAGACATCCGCCGATTTGTCTCTTTCGTAAACTGACATTTGTGATTCCGGCTCGAGCATTCTGAACACGCAGCTGTCTCCGTGGCATCGCACTAGACGCACATTGTCAGTCCTATCAGGCCCAAGGTAGTATTGTCCAATTCCCAACACCTGCCAGTCGTTGGTTGAGTTGCGAAGCCTTCGAGTAGCCCTGAATGTAGGTGGATGCACTGCTGAGAGCAGATCCCGCCAGCTATAGCCAGTCCTCCCAGGTCACCTCATGTCGATTCATCCGGTCAACCTTCTGCGAGTTGACCACAAGTCTTCACTTGACCGACCGTCTCAAAACCACAATTGTCCTTTGGACAGACATGATTCTCAAGAAGCAGTATTGAACATAACGTACCTTGACCTTACGCTCTCGACAAGCATCGCAGGACGGGTCCTTCCTTCTCTGCCTATATGCCCGCTTCTGAGCATTTAGACTTGCTGAGGATATTTGCGTTGGAGAAACGATCATGCCGGAAGCGTCTTGCGTCTGGCTATCGGGGAGACCGCCGGAAGCCGTACTTGGTGAGGTCGAATGACTGTAAGAGTTCGAAGAATAGCCCGGAGATCTGGATCCAGTCAAGGTGAGGCTAGGCGCCGCGAGTGTGGTAGTGCGAGAGGACGGCAGGGCAATACTGAATGGGTTTGGTGGCGGTATCATGGTATTTGGAGATCCTCCAATTGAGCCTGGTGGAGAAGTGCGCATGATGGGGCTACCAGCGACAGGTGTTTTGGAGTTGTCCTTTCCAGAGAAGATTGAGAAAGCGCCTAGAACCGGTGCCGCTGCTGCTGCGGTGGGGAACGAGAAGTGTTCTCGGTACCAACCGAACACCACGTCGTCCCGATGCAGTCAGGGAACGACTACCTTGCGTCGACACAATGAGACGATCCAATGAGACGAATTGGTCTACAGCATGACAGTGCTTTGGCTTGCTTACTTGGTGGAAAAGGCTGGATACCCGAAGAAGAGCTGACTAAAGCAGTGTAGCAGCTGAGTAGGCACCGTATGTGGGACTGACCCTAGTACGAAACGTCGAGTGGCTCGGGTATGAAGAGGAACCGCAGATGTCGGGTGTTCCGTGTCGCTTGAGTGCTTCCTGCCGGCCGACCGATAGTAAGCTGTCCAAGTGCACAAGTATAAGCTCGCACCCAGATGACCTGCTATTCTAGGAAGAGGGGACCAGATGGCAAAGATCCTGGGTAACAATGGTGCGCTTCGCTATCCGGAAGTGTTGAGTTACGAACAGTCCGTAGCAGGGGAGTGCGCCAGCAAATGCAGGAGGGGGAAAGAAACTCCAACAATGGATTTTAGACCTGTGGGAAAATCCATTAAACAGGTCAGGGACGCTGCGTGAAGAAGGGTCTCAGTGGTGTGACGCCGCGGTGGTGATCCGCCTCGAATCCCGAGAGTGATGGGAGTGATTGCACGGCACACATTCGTTAGAAAGTACGAGTCCAGGGTTTGGTCGCCACCAAATCTACCTTACGATATCGGAAGGGTGCTATGAGCAGCACAGGGTACTGGCGAAGTACCCTGCTCCGCGGCACGTGTCACCTTCCGATAGTTGCTGCTTTGGGAATAGACATTTGCATCCCAGGTGAGGGTCACGACGTGCCAGTGCAGTGGAATGATGGATGAACCCTCAAGCTAAAGCCGTTTCGCGACGATAGCGGGCACTGCTGATGCGCTCTTAGTAACCGAAAGCATAATAACGAGGAGCTTGTCGCGGGTAGGCAGCGCCACAATGAACTATCCAAGATATTTGCCTCCTGTCATACGGCTGGACCGATTGGTGTCATGCACTGCAGCGTACTTGTGTTTCGCGATTTCTGCCCAAATCTTCCGACAAGCATCTGTGGTAAAGATGCCTTGAAATCGAGGAACGTGCGAAACGAGTGGTCTAGTGAGCCAACAAATGAGCTGCGGCCTGATTGCTCCCTAGTCGCGTCGGCTATAGATCCGGGCGATACAGAGCTGTCAAGACTCGTGGATCTTTGCCCGATTCTAACCACTGCCTTGGGATTGCGGCCTTCGATTAGGGATCTGCTTGGTGCCTGAATCCACGGGAGTTGAGAATGTCAATCTTCTCACCCCAAAGCGGCCGCGCTGTGAGCGTTTTCGGCATCAAGCAGGGACATGGGTTTCTGCGAGAAGGGAGTGAGTTCTCTTGCAGACTCGCTTACGCCGGCGGCGATGGCCAAAGCACGGCTGGCGCCTGCATCACAAGTCTTCTTGGTTGAGAAGGCCAGGGCTGGATGAGACGACGGTGGGCGAGGCGCAAGACCACGCATCTCGCCCAAGCTCCATGGACTGACAGCCCCGTCATAGTGGATCTGTACCGAAGGTGCATGAGCCTAGCCTATGGCAGGACTTACGTACCCGCATCGCGACGACAGCAAATTTTCGGAGTGCGGCGAACCACACCCCACCGCAGAAGTTTCCGATTTGCTCGTGCTTACGTCTGCACGTGGGCATGGCGGGAGGCGAAAACCTGTCAGTCGAGGACGCAATGATGGCAGAAAACTGCTAAACGGCTGCGCACTTAACATCTCCGAAGCACTACCTACGGAATCTAGCCAACCATGCACGCAGGAGTTTGCCGTTCTAAAGGGATGTTCTCAGCCAGCCAGCCAGCCAGGGCTGGATCAAGTCACGGTACCCTTGCTCTGACGCCGTCAACCAGTGTGGCACCGCTGGAAAACGTGTTTTCCCCACGTTGCAGGTTGCGCGCGTCCGCGCCCGTCCCGGAGACCCACTGGGAAGGCTCAGAGAACGTCCAGCGCTTCTAGCCCATAGCCAATTCCGGCTTTGCTCGTTCTTGGCGCTAATACAACTCGAACCTGGTCGGCCGCAGGTTAAGTTGATACATTCATGCCGAGGTGACCATGATCCAGGACCAGGTTGACGTGGAGAAATTGCACGTTTCCAACTACCGGACGGATTTGCCTAGACTCCAGAGCTGCGTTGCCCTAAGCTCTGGTAGCTTCCGGGAATCGACCGCGCGGATCTGGTGCGTTTTCAGATCTTTTGCCGGCGAATCAGGAACACTTTGCTATGTTTGCGATCTGACAGCCGTCTGTGAAACTTCGCCACGAGGGCCCACTCCGAGATGTCCAATGGTGTAACACTAGTCCGGGTTGTTGACATGTATTGGCCTCTGCGGCAAGAGGCTGCTTCAATCGTTCCGAATCTTATCAACTGATCTTGATCGTGCGAGCAGGTCTGATTGGTTGAGATCTCATACTAGTCGATTTTGTCGCTTGGATATGGACGTACAGAATGTGACATCTCATGCCTGCCTGGAAGTATTGGATGATGCTGTGTCGCCTCCTGTATCCGCCTGTGTTGCCAGGGAGCCTCCAAAAACAGCTTGTCAAGATCTGCATGCCTGATCGCGCATGATTGCGTGGCCATATAGCGGGTCGGTAGCTTCCGCTCGGCGAGACAGCCGATGGGCAGAAGCCGATCCTGACAAGCTGGGATGGTTCGACCAGAATCCTCAGGCTCTGTCCAGCTGCAAGAGTCCACTTCTTGGCACATCCGGAGGCAATTGCTCGAACCAGGTTGACACCTCAGATTGACTCTCCGATAAGAGGCCGTTGAGCCATGCAGGCGCTAGTGCCGCCGACGATCTGTTTCCGACAGCGAGTGATCGACATGCAATTCGTGCAAGTCAACAATTGCGTTGTTGGATAGAAAGTGAATTGTCCCGCTTGGCGAAATGAGATGTAAAAGCTTTGTTGTTGGCGAGTGGGCGGAGCAGGACGTATTAGGACGTATTCTGAAGTCGTTGTGTTGCTCAGTGGCAAAGAATGAAGATCGGACCTGGATTGGGCGCGGCAGTTAGCAGCACTGAAACAGCTTATAGCAAGCTCTGCAGTAGCTAAAGGATCGACATCAGCTATCAGATGTGTAGACAAGATGTGCATGTGGGAATGTGCTCGTAGGAGGCACTAATGAATGATGTTCCACTCATGAATGTGTTCCGAGTGCGCTTTCCTGCGTAATTGGTGATCCAGCCAATCAGCAGTCGCGCAAATACCGGAGAAAGCCGCGAGTAACGACACCTTGTCGCCATAATTCGTCAATCAACAATACCCAACTTCATGGCTGTCACACCATATCACCCGCTGCAACGGAAGAGTCTGTTCCAGGACCGCAAGGAGAGACATGTCTCACGAAGGGGCCACAAGCACCGTGCGATGTACCGGCATGGCGGTCTTGGGAATCCAAGTCAAGTATGCCACCAAGACTTCCACTTGGGAGCGCAGCTTCTTGGCGCAGGGCGTGCAAGACGAGTTTTGCGAGGCTTTAAAGAAGGCCCGTGACGTCCCTGCTGGTGCCGCTATTGCGATCTTAGCGTGAGAGACATTCCTCTCATCATTGTGCTTGACAAGGCTAACAACGGACCTCAGCGAAAAAGAGCATCCAAGCGAAAGCGACAGCAAGTCTCATTTCACCACTGTCTTCGAAGATTCCAAAGGCAACCATATCACAACCAAGCATGTTTATCCTTAGATCCACTCCTCAGGACCAGCGAGCTCTAGGAGAGAATGGCATGTCGAGCAGCAAGACACCCTTGACAATGAGAGGAAGTTGAAGGATCTAGAGTCACAGTTTGAGTTTTTTGGTTGATGCCATGATGTAAAGCTGTTACATAGAAGCGAAACAAGGGAAGACCCGGGGGCTATCATGACCAGATAAGCTTGTTAAGAAGCCACCGCAATGCTATGCTTCAATTTTGACACGCTGAACCTTGTACGCCAACCGTCACTCAAGACTTCTCATCTTCGACCCAATAACTATCCTTGACAATTTCTGACATCGTTGCTCTCTTAGATGGATCGAGATTGGTCATCCTTAAGATCAACCTCTTTGCTTCGTCCGTGAGGTTAGGAAACACGTCATCTGTCCAATCCGCGAAATCTCCATTCACGTCGTTCTCCTTCACTGCCTGCCATAAATCTGTCAGAAGCTCACCAGCCTTCGCATCATCGACATGCTTTATAAGTGCATCTGGTAGCGGGCCGAAGGTCGAAAGTAGTTTGAACAAAACTACCACCTCAGGCTCAGTGTCAAGCTCCGCGAAGTCGAAGTGCAATGACTGCACCCCCGTGATGACGTAGAGACACTAGATCGGGCAGTTAATAAGCTTGTGCAGGTCTAATTGAGCACAAGACTTACCAAGAGAGCAAAGGAGAAGACCTCAGAAGGCTTTCCTACGCCTCTTCCCAGCTGTCCTTCCGGACTACGCCACATGACGTTTCCAATCTTGTAGTTCAGTAGTTTCTCGCCTTTTAATTTCAACGCGCAGTCCATGTCGCCCAAGACTACTTTTTCCAGGTGAAATTCGTCGCTCGAGTCCACGTACCAATTGAGGAAGATATTGTCCGGTTTCACGTCTATAGTCAAATTAGCAAAGCTTTTGTCGAAGCCGGGGCATGCAGGTAGTTTTGTACCCAGGTGGATCCAATTCTTCTCATGCATTTCAGCAAGTGTGTTTCCGATCTCCTTTAATATCTTCTTCCTCGCTGTCAACGGAAGAGGAGGGTAATTCTCTACCAATGCGAGCAAATCGGTTTTGAAGTATTCGTAAACGAGAATGCTCTCTTTTTCGATCTTGTCAACATGAATGCGAAGACGGGGATGACTTTCAAACTCGGCTCGAAACTCTTGCAGATGCTCCAAGATGGACTCTGAGACGGGCTTCACGACGTAGGGCGTCTTGTCACAGCTGGAAAAAGCGGTCAGTTTCACCCAGTTTGATAGATACGCGGGGGTTTCGGAACTCACAGTGCAAGGCAGACGCTGAGTTCAGGCTTCTTGGGGTGCCGTTGGAGCACTTTTTGGAGGTTGTACTCGCGACCACTCTGCCCAACAAGCGTGGAGATCATCCTCGCAGCTTGGAGAACACGGACCGGACGAACGATCATGTGAAATTCGGAACGTATCAAGCGACCTTAGTGATTTTGGGGATAGGTGGCGCATTGCGGGTAACAGACGTTGCTAAGGATGAACTTAGTTTACCCAAGTAATTTGCGCGAAAGAAAATTGATGACTAAGCGAGCATAGACGCTTCGCACGGCTCGAGCATCTTCGAAAATTGCATCGCGGGCTATGAAGGACCTGCATATGCTTCCAATTAGTGGTCCTTTGTCCACGTCTCCAAATGACTCCAGCTGCATGCGTACTCGCTCCAGAGTAGATGCTGTAGAGGTTTCGTTCTAACCAGCCATGATAGTATCTACAAAGTCAACTAGGCGTCTCTAGATGCGCCACACACACACACACACACACAATCTTTGTAACAGTGTTAGTAGCGACTTTTTCTACTAGCTCGCGATGATGACATCGACAGCTGCGTTCAATGGTGCAAAAATGGCAAAAACATACGACAGCGGGGATTCGCCAGTGGTCACCCACCGGACTAGTCTGCCGGTTCACTGCTTGAGTATGGCTTAGCAGACGGGAAGCCCTGGGCCTGGAATGCCCCCGCCACATCCACAGCGAGAATGTGACCACAAACGTGACGCGTTAGATATCGCGCCGACAAAGTTCTACATCCCAGAAATGCAAGGCACTACACAATAAAGCGACCATTGATGGCACACCGCATTTTTGGCGAGGAGAGGGGGGCTGTGCATTGTGAGGTCGTAAATCCAGCTTCGACTGTTGAGAGCGGTCACGACTGGCCGCGACAAGGACGCTATTGTGGACCGGATGATGACGGCGAACGTATTGTAGGCTTTGCTCGAGAAATTTCCGTTTCAATCTACAGCCGTCGGGGTGTAGGCATGATTTGGGGAGGTCGTGTTAAGGTTCCTGGCATTGCTTTACCGCCTGCATTAACAGTCTTGATCACTTTGCTAGAAATGACTTTGTTGTAGGACATGTTGCGAAGAGGATACTTGTAATATAGATGGACAGATGGTCTCGGAAGAGGTCGTCTTGATTTGCGGATGTGGATTCCAATTGCTGGTCTTTGTTGTGTCTTTCGATTCTGTGGCTTGATTCAACATACGTTCGTTGACATCTCTTTTATATTCAAACAGCGCGGCTGATTTATCATCCGCCTTATGTATTGAGCTCTATCGCTTGCATAGTTTTTGACAACAAGTGACCCAGAAAGCACCCATCACCAAGATCACTGCACTGTTCGTCACCGGCGGCAAGGCGCGACTGAGGCACAGTCATCGGCGCCGAAGATCTGTTGGTTCCAATGTACTCAAAATAGCCACTACAAGCGGACCGCCAGCGTAACGCTGGAAGTATATTTACGAGCACTACATTTCGTTGGTCAAAGCAGTGGCACGACGAGAGGATGTCTTTTCAAACATTGATGTCCCGGAAGGGAGATGATACCGCCGTTTATGTTGTGCTTCCAAGGTACACTGGAAGTCCTCTGAGCTTGGCCAAGGCGCCTCCAAGTAACCCTGATCGTAATTACACGCAACACCGTTCGTATGACACCGATAAAATTATTGGACGAGTTGATGATACGAACGATGTGAGGCCAATGTTCCACGCGAAGGAAGCTGCAAGACGAGCTTGGTGATCGCCTCTAAGCGCTCGGTCCGGAGCGGATGGTCGGTGACGAAGAGATTTTAAGGTTTGCTTTTAGGGTCATGGTTAGAAACCATTTCGCTAGTACCTCAGTGTCTTTCGCGACGGCAGATGCCTGCATTATTATTGTGACTATGAATAACTTTACATAAGAGGAATTCGGCGTCTCGCTGTGTGCAGTGGCTACAGGAAATCGGCCTTGGAAGGTCACAGTACCTAGGCATTGTCTCCGTATGCCTCGCGTCCCAATTCCACCTCGAATGTCAACTATGGCGCAGTTTAGCGTCATGAATTTCAATAGCGCAAAACCTTGAGCATGACTTTGAATGCCTTGGACGCCTTGGAATATTGCAAGAGATACATACCATAGTTCACAGACTTGTAGATCTTATGCACGACAACGTTTCCTCTCAGCTGCACATGACCCTCGATCTTTCGAATCGACTCCCTTCTCCGGGTTTACGCCGAAAAATCTTAGAAACTACACAGTTTTGAGAGCCAGCTTGGTCGATGGACAGTTAGGAGCACACTGAGTTCATTTATTTGCACTACGCTTGAGCACCTCTGTAGACCTCCTTGCTCGTCATCTATAACCTCTCCAACCTGTTGCTTCCCCAAATCTTTCCTCCATCAAGCACCAGCGTATCTCCATTTACATGCCCACTAGCTCTCGAGCTCAGAAACACGACTGCAGCCGCAATATCCTCCGGCTTTCCTACTCTTCCATTCGGATTCGCTTTGTTCAATTCTCCCTCTCCACCACTCCTCTCCATCAACACCGCCGCCATCTTACTCATAAAGAAACCCGGCGCAATACCATTAACCAGAATATGTCTCGGCCCCAGCTCAATCGCAAGATTGCGCGCAAGATGAAGCACCGCAGCTTTCGATGCAGCATACGAATACGCGCCAGATGCACCCAACGACCCTGTTGCAATACCCGCGACCGAGCCGGTGACGATGACGCGCGAAGGGTCTGCGACGGATGCTTTTGCAGCAAGCAATGGCGCGAATCTATATCACGTCAGCAACGAGCTTCTCTATCGAACCTCGACCGTGGTGTACGTACTTCTGAATCGTAAAAAAGACGCCCTTAACATTCAAATCCATAACCTTATCCCACCCATTCTTCTCATCCACCTTGTCGAACTCACTTCCCCACGTAGCGCCCGCGTTGGCAAAGAGTATATCCACATGATCCGTATACTTCTGCACTTCCTGTACCAGCCGCTCGATCTCGCTGACTTTGCTGCTGTCCGCGGGGACGCTGTATGCATTTCCAGCGACGGGGAGCGCATTGAGGGCGGCGACGGCTTCGTTGCAGGCGGAGGCTTTGCGTGAGGTTATGAAGACTTTGGAACAGCCGGCTTGTAGGAGACTGCTGAGTATCAGCGATGCAGTGTGCAAAGTAAGAAGACATGAGACGTACCCTGATGCAGCGTGTAATCCGAGACCGCGCGAGCCGCCGCTCACGACTGCGACTTTGCCTTTGAGGCTAAAGATGTTTGCGAAGTCGTGCAATTGCACGTCCGATTCTGCGGAGCTCATTGTGTCGTAATGCGATACTAAATTGACCAAGTGTAAGGACTTGAAAGAGCGGCAATGGGCGAAATGCTGCTGGTTTGTTCGTTCGGCCGCTGACGTTTGAATCGCGAGTAGTGAGATGTACCGAGGCACGTATTTAGCGCTAGGCTTAACGCCGAGGGTTTGGAGTCCCGCGTTCAATTGAACATCCCAATTTTGAGGGGATGATATGCGAAGAACGTGTCTGCTGAGCTAGATAACGGTAGGGTTTGATAACATTGTCCCCCCATTGCTCGTAGACAGATGCAGCACTCGCACGCTCCCAGTTCGTCCATACAAGTCAGCCTATGACCATTCACTCAAGCTCAATATACAACCTCAACTCCTTCTCCTGCATAACCCTATACACCTTCCACATTTCCTCCTCCCCAAGTACATCTCTCGCATCCGTAAACGCTCGCATCGCAAAGTCCTTACACCACGGCAACGCCCTCAATCCCGCATAAAATGTCTCTCTCACTCTGCTCTCTGCTTCATCTAATCTGCGTTCCCAACCTCTCCTTCGCCCATCTCTACTCGGCGTCTTCCCCTTGCCTTTCGCACGCTCGAGACCTAGTTGCGCGATCTCGAAGTGGAGATAGGAAGTCCATAGTCCGGGACTATATGCACCAGCGGCGTCGCTATCGACCGCGCGCTTGTATAGCGCGCGTATCGAATGGCTTGTCGATCCAGCGATTTCTCCACGAAGCATTTCGTAGTGAATTGCGAACGCCCAGCCAACGACACTCGTTGGCTCTTGGAATGCGGGGAAACGTGCCATGAGTCCCCGGACGCGGTCGTCGATGGTGAAGTGTGCCTCGTTTGCAGCGTAGAGCGATAAGAGAATCGTGTTATCTGGAAAGATATTGACGAGAGGCTCGAGATTGTTGCGGATTATGAATAATTTCACGGTGGGGTTGTGGGTGACGTGGTATGTCAGGAAATTGGCGATGAGCTGGGCGTGTACTTCGGCGTAAGGAGAGCTCGAGAGCTTGTGCGATGTGAGGTAGTTCGACAGGTGTGTGTGAGCAGTCAGAGCAATGGATGCGTCTGGTGAGGGCGCCGAGAGGTAGTTGAGTAGCGCGAGTAAGGAGGTACAGGATATTGCGGCGATGTAGTCTTTCCGCAGGAGGGCTTGTTCGCAAACCTCGGCGTAGAGTGTCTTAGTGTGAAGTATTGTGTCGGCAGGAGGTGGACGCTGGGATCCGGTTCGTGATGGTGTCATGTTTTGAGGAGAACACAAGCGCCATAGAGCCTCGGATATATCTCCACGATCAAGTGCTAGCCAGACCCAGCTGCTGATGAGATCCAGGCTGGGGGAGGTAAGAGTCTTGGATCCGCCCAATGAGATGGCCATGCTATAGACTTGCGCGGCTTTCTCAGACTTGTCTCGCTTGGTCTCCACGAGGCCGTAAGCATGATAAAGACGTTGGCTGGATGGCCTGTCTTTGAGGAGCCATCGAGCGGTCTTCACAACGTCTGATGGAAAGTGCTGCAGCTCGAATGCTAGCAGATATTGACCCACCGTCTCGTCTTCCGCAGCAGTCTTCAGTATGCGTCGAACAAAGTCTGGCTCAAGCCTTATTTCTTCCAAGGAGAAGCTCTGTCCAAATAGCAGTTCGGTCGATATCTGCAAGCCTGTGACCGGACATGCAAAGAATCCCAGATATCTGCTCATAAACTGGTTTGACGCCGTGTGACGACGTTTTTGAGTCTCCGAAGATGACATTGGGCAATGTTGAAGGAATGGATCCTTCCACCACCGAATTTGGCAATCAGCAACGTGAGGCAGGGGCGGCAGTCCGCAAAAGCAGAGAAAAGCTTCTATGGTGAGATCGCTCGGCACTTCCGCTGGAAAAACCTTCAAGTACTCTTCAAAGTCTGCAAAGAAGATAGCATGGAATGCGTCGTCCTCGCCAACGTCGTCCGATGAGCGTCCCGGGTATCTTAATCTTCTGATCGAGTCTGATTCGCGCTTACGAAAATCCTCAAATATGGTATCGGTCGGATCTGGATGCAGTAGTGGGACTGTCGAGTCTGACTCTACTTCGCCTATTCGTGGCTCTTCATTCTCCCAAAACTTTTCCAGTTCTGCGAGATTCTTAGCATTCTTCTGCATTATGCGTATTTCAAGCAGCGCTTGCCAGATGGCGATAGCGAGCTCTTGGTAGCCTGCATCGTATATCATGCGTGTCATACGGACGAAGACATGCAGAACTTCTTGGACGTGTACGTTGGCACTGCGTTGAAGAGCTCCCAAGCATTGAAGAAAGCTCTTGCGACAACTCTCGTACTTGAAGCGACTAAAGTCAGACTGTACAAGATCCAGGTAAGCTAACCAGAGCTCACTGCTCTGTGGATGTTTGTCAAGGGCTTCTTGCCACTTGAACTCTAGTTTGACTGCATCCCATGCTCTTCTGGCATCTTCGAAGAGCCCAAGGTACAGTTGCGCTTGGAAGCTCGCGTCCTTTCCGACTCTTTTCAAAGCCTCTTCGTAGATCGAGATGCGGTTGTTGGCAAGCTGGATCTTCATGGGATCGCTCAATTCTAATGACGGGCGATCGAACGTCAGCATCGCTTCCTGGTGGTCTATGAGATGTAGCCAGGCCTGTACATCCTCAGGAGATTCTTGCGTCCTCCGAACGAGCTCTGTGTTCGTCCTCGTGAGACTGGATCCGAAGTCAACGTCTTCAGTGTCAGGGACGGTTTCTGTATCCGGATCAGGCAGTTCATCGCGCTGGAGAATGCGGTAATCCGGCTCCTCTTCCACTACACCACCGTCGTCGCTCTCCGTCGGCTTGCCAATGCGTCGGCCAGATACAGGTATGAAATCCGCTGGAGCATCTTCAGACGCGCCTTGGGATCTGACGAAACGTAAACTACCACCCGTCTCCTTAGCTAAGCGTTTGTTCGTTAGTAGGCGCTCCTGTGTCTTGCCTGATGCTGGCGTGATGTAGACCTTCATTGCGGAGGACTGTTCGCGGTCAATCCTCTGGTTCGAATCGAGACCTAGCACGTGGCCGAAACCATATCGACGGTATGCTGGGACGTCGTAGCGGTTCAGGACACCATAGCGCAGTACATCAGTGTCGCCTCTGCGGTCGCTATAGTATGTTGTAGATGAAGGAGTAGAGTGTTTAGACTTCGGCGGCGAAGGCGATCTTCGTCTCTTCTCGCTATTGTCTCGTCTTTCTATAGTTTTTGGACCCGCCTCTGACTTTTGAGGTTCGTGAGGCTGATCGGCGAGCGGTTTTGGCTTTGGCCGAAAGCTCGCAAACTTGGGCACGCCTGGAGCCATGGCCAAGCTCGAGAAGCGTCGGATCGCAGACTGAACTTGCCGATGTCGAAAGTGGACGTCATGAAGTGGGCAGGGGCATCTTTAGAATTGCTCTGGAGTAATTCTGGCTAATCCGAATTGTGGTTTGTCATCTGGTTGACGGACGACGTTCTGAGCGATTGCAGCTTTGCGTCACATCGAGAATCTGTGAGGTAACCAGAGTGAGAAGGCGAAAGCATGATTTCTCCCAGCGTTTGGTGAAAGCTAAGGCACGTGTGCATGTCCATCTCGGAGGTCCGCAAATGCAGGTGGCATGAACGGCGCACCGTAGCTAGTTTGAAGCTGGTGCGGCCCGTGCTCGAGAAATTTTGGAAACTGCGACCAGCATTCTCGATACCTTACCAAGACCCCGCCACGACAATCTTCACGCCTTTCCTTAGCGTCCGATGGCATCTGGGACTTTGCAATCATCTAAACACAGCTCATAGACGTCCCCAAACGCTTGCGCCATGGCGACCGCGCTCCAGAAACAGCTTGCAGCCATCGCTGCATCGAGCACCCATCAACTCGACCTCAAGGCGCAAAAGTCGGCGCATGGGAAATCACTCCTCTTCGAATCAAAAATCGCCGCATCACAATCATTCGAAAATGTTTACCTCATATGCTACGAGGGCTTCCGGGATTTGTGTGCGTTGGACTCCCGGTTCCTTCACTTCTCAAAGAGCCTATTTAGCGAGCAAAGTAAGGTCGAGGACCGGACGCAGATGAGCAAGGAGGAGAACAAGAAGCTGAATGTCGTTCTTGAGGCATTCATCACGCTGGTCGGGCCCAAGCTGCTGCTGAAGCCGGCGCAGAAGGCCGTCGAGTGGCTGGTCAGGCGATTCCGGGCTCACGAGTACAATACCGAGTGCCTCACATTGACATACCTACCATACCATAGCACACCGCAATTCCTCGCCCTTTTATCTATCCTCCCAAGCCAGCCGCCGACATCGCTGCGATTCCTCCACCCATACATTCAGTCACCCACGAATCCGCCACGGCGAGTCATCGTATACACCGCCGTCAACACTCCTGCCTTCTTCGATGCGCTTCAGACCCACACCATTCAAGTCGTGCAGGCAGGACACCAGGCATCGCACATGATCTCCTTCTGGTCTAGCATAACCGCAGAAGCCGTCTTCGGTATGCTAGAGAACACAAGTTCGGGGAGGAGGGAGATTCAGAGCCAGAAGACAGAGGAATTGGTTCTGAGGGTCTTGCCAGTGCTCAACAATTGCATGCGCGCAAAATATGGCGCTGATACTGTGGCAGCTTGCTATACAATAGTCACAGTACTTGTTGGTAGAGGCGAGCTCGGCCAGAAAGTTCTGGACGGACTCATGGAGGCTGTGGTTCTCGGGCACAACAACGAGTCGCTGCATTCGTGTCTGCAATGTCTTGCCGTCATCGCGGAGCAAAGAGCGAGTGCGCCGATCCCAAGTCGCGTGTGCAGAAGATTGCTGGCGATACCACAGCTCACGCAGAAATTAGATGCTATATCAAAGCAGTGTCGGGTCCAACGACTTGCTCTTGGTTGTGCATTAGGTGCACTTGCTAGTGTCGGTCGCTCTGTTGAGCAAGAGCATTTGTTCGAAGAGCTCACAGCATCAGGTCTCTTCAACGTAGCGCAGACGCATACAGCACTTTCTGCATTGATCAGCTTGATACAAGAAAAGCCTTCTGGATCCGAAGAGCGAGGAAGGCTGCTTGAAGTCGCCGCAAAACTTGCCGAGACTACCTACTTCCTGGATGCCATGCGCGGTGCAGCAAAGGCAAGCAACATGGACCTCGAATCGCTGGGCCTAAGCATCGAATCGGCATCGAAGTCCGCTGAGATTGACACTGCTGATGACGATGACGACGATATGTTTGACATTGATAATGCCACAAGCGAAGCTGGCAAAGCACTTGCAATTCAACTGCCAGACATCACGACCACTACTTTCCTAGACGCGAAGTCTGCAACAGAGTTTGTCGCCGTTGCCAGCGCGTTCGAGCAGGCGGTGGCACTTCAGCAAGCTAACCAATTTCTGGCCTCAGAGGGGATTCATCAGACATCTGCGTTGCGACAGAGCTTATATTTGAGTTTCCTGGCCCGCGTCTGGTGCAGCACGCGACCGATAACAGTTCGCCTGGCGGCTCTTCGCGCTACAGGAATCGCCGTCAAGGATGCTCGAAGTGCAGGCGAAGTGCAAAATCTGATTCCATATTTGATACGAGCGTTGGCTGATCCAGCACCAACGGTGCGACGCTCTGCTGCATCCTGCATCGCTACGATATCAAAACTTCCCGCAGAGAAGTCGAAGTCGACTGTTTGGGGCAGCTCGGACATGTATGCGGAAGCTTCCAGCAACATAAAATTTCTCAGAGGCGAAGAGGTTACAGCTCTTGTATCCTCAGTCCTCGTGCCGATTCTCGAAGAAAGCATAATGGACGCCTCCTTCGCCATTGCAGCCATTCGAGACACCCTGGAAGGCTCTCAGAGCTCAAAAGCAAACGGAAAGCACGCGTTGAAGGCACAGTTGCGTACTGCCATTCTCTCCTTCCTGGCGTCGCACACTAGTCTCACACCTCTCAGTCGTGTACGATACACGTTGCTCCCTGTGTTCAAGTTCCTGGGCAAGTCCTCGGATACGACCCGAAGTAATGTAATTCTACCGTCCATCCAGGCCTGGTGCTCTCTATCAATCGAGGACGCAGCAGCCACCTGCAGCGAAGAGAATCTTGCTCTCGACGATGCAGATCGAGATAGCCTTGATGCCCTGATAGCGAAAGAAGCGAAAAGCGTTCAGCTGCTTCTAGACATTGCTTCTGGACAACTGGGCAAAGGTCGTGCTAGCCTCGCGAACGCCGCCTTCGACCAGATTCATGCATTCTGGTCAGCAATGAAGGCTGAACCTCGACTAGCATTAGCGCAAGCCTTGTTGGATCTATGCTTCAACGACGATAGTGATGCGTGGGGCCGCTTACGCAAGGAACGCGCTGTTGAGGTCTTGCGAAGCGTCAAGCTGGATTCAATTACTCTTGTGACTTTCCTAGACAGCGTCCCTTCTGCGGTGCAGATGCCAGAAGGCCCACCCGCGAAGAAGCGACGACGCACAAGCCGCAATGAGA
This sequence comes from Setomelanomma holmii, assembly GCA_010015745.1. Taxonomy (NCBI): domain Eukaryota; kingdom Fungi; phylum Ascomycota; class Dothideomycetes; order Pleosporales; family Phaeosphaeriaceae; genus Setomelanomma; species Setomelanomma holmii. The sequence continues at coordinate 116,498 of ML978207.1, forward strand.
TGGCCAGAGTGGAGCTCTCTTCTCAAGATGATGTCCAGCGACTGTTGCGCAGACTCACCCTTGTTCTCGAGCTTATAGAAGGATCGAATCCCGGACAGCACCCCGCACTATTCAGGAGTCTCTTTACGGTGTTCGGAGAACTGCAACCACTGAAGCAGCAGTCTGATTCCGAGCTTGTCTACCTGCAAAGCATGATCTTGGGATCGTTGACGCCCATAGTCGACAATCTCAAGCAACAAGCCGACACTTCAGAGTACCAACCAGCAGTCCGTGCCGACCTGCTCATCGAATGCATACGGCATTCAACAAGCCCACAGGTCCAGAACAGCGCCTTGCTTCTCATCGCCAATTTGGCATCGTGGGTTCCGGAGCTCATCTTACACAACCTCATGCCAATCTTCACCTTCATTGGTTCTACGCTGCTCCGCCAACAAGACGATTACTCTGCTCAAGTCGTCGATAAGGTATGCCGTCTACACTTTGTCTTTGATCAACACTAATACATCATAGACGATCTCGCGTGTTGTACCACAATTGGCAGCGTCTCTGAGGTCAAAGCACAAGAACTTCCTCACCGGCGTGTCAGATCTTCTGCTCAGCTTTACTGCAGCATTCGAACATATACCACCGCATCGTCGCTTGAAGCTTTTCTCTGAGCTTGCACGAACATTGGGTCCTCAAGACTCGTTGTCGGCCATCGTAGCTTTATTAGCAGATCGGTACCACAACGGGAAGACGCAGCGTAGGTTTTCCACTGACCTCCTTCTCGTTTTCGATCCTATTCATACACTCGATGCATTCAAAGGCTACCTTGATCTTGTTGTCGATGCAGTCGGACCAAAGCGGAAGGTTTCCGACATACTCTTCGGTCTCAACGATAAGACTGCTGCTCAAGTCGAGACCGCCATCAAAGATCTGCTGGCATCCTTGGCAGACCTTGCTACCGACGAGCGTCTACGAGGTCATGTCACCAGAGCATTTCGACGCAAGGAGCATTCTGCCAAGCCACGAGAAGTCTTTGCTCACATCGTCGAGACTGTCATTCTTCTGTCCAAGAAGGTGGCATCCACCCCCAAACTATACGATGCTTGTAGTCGCGTGCTCGCAAGATGCTTGGACCTCCTCCCGACTACGGATCTGATCAAGTCTGCTGAGCTACTCCTCGCAAATCCTGATTCGCAAGTGCAAGTCGCAGCGATAAAGGCGATCGAGGTACGCGCGGGTACTGCTGTGCAGAACGATCGGAAGTCAGTATTAGCTCTGATCTCATTCCTGCCAAGCGTTGAGGATGTCCTCCAGCAGACACAGGTGATGGAGGTGAAGATCATATCAGTGAGCTGCATCGACAGAATTATCGAGCGATTTGGTAAGAAGGACGCACCGGCTGTGATATCTGTGGCACAAACGATATCAGGATCGCAAGCGTTGTCAAGTAGCGACGACAGGATACGCATACTGTCCTTGCTGTGTCTCACATCAGTTGTCGATGTGCTCGAGGACGAAGCAATCTCCCTGCTCCCAGTCGTCCTCCCGACGGTGTTTGATTATCTTTCAATTGCAATCGACGAAGAGAAGACAGGTCTACACAACGCGGTGTACACCCTCTTGTCTAACATTGTTGAGCGACTTGGATACATGTTCTCTCGGGAATATCTAGTCACCGCCCTTCGATCATCACATCGCTCGGCCGCAAGCGAGCTGGAAGACGCTTGTGACGACAGCAGGCGAGCCTTCTATCAGAGCGTATCGAAACATCTCGGTGCCCAAGAAGTTTTCGCTGCTATCAAATCTACTTGGCCGCACGCCGTATCTCAAGGCTTCGATGCATCGCTGGAGCATCTGGAGCTACTCCGGGGCACCGTAAACGTGCAATCCAAGTCCCGATTGATCAAAGCGAGCTCCACATTGTTCAGCCTGCTTCTACGAGTTTTCAAACTACGGCAAGCAATTGAGTCACAAGAGGGGCAAGAATTCGACGAGGAGGAGATTGATCAGCTTGACAGAACCCTCATCGACTCAGCACTCGCCATGGTTTTAAAGCTCAACGACGTAACCTTCCGACCCTTCTTCGTACAACTTGTTGACCAGGAAGGCCCTATAATAGAACAGCACGCCCACGCTATCACTTTCTACAACTTCCTTGCTGCCTTTTTCGACAAGTTCAAGTCCATTGTCACGAGTTACTCGAGCTACATCATCGATTATGCCGCGAAGCTTCTGCAATATCTTGCCAAGGACGATGCCGAACCTGAGCTGAGAAGCGCAGTGTTAGGCGCATTGCAAAAGTCTTTCCAGCACGATCAAGATGCATTCTGGCAAGCGCCATCACACTACGGTACTATCTTGAAGCCTCTCGTGGCCCTTCTCACGGTTCCTACCGCTGAGGGAGTCACCGAGGATGTCATCCCCACCATCACCGATCTCGCCGCCGCTTCTACCTCGTCAATGGACAATCACCGCGAGCTCAATACTATCCTGTTACGCTATTTGCGCTCCGATTCGGCAGCGACTCGACTGACTACTGTCAAGTGCGAACAGAGTTTAACAAAGAGGCTCGGCGAAGAATGGCTTGGGCTATTGCCTGAAATGTTGCCTTTCATCAGCGAACTCAGGGAGGACGATGATGAAATGGTAGAAAGGGAAACGCAGAGATGGATAAGTCAGGTGGAAGAGATTTTGGGGGAGAGCTTGGAGGGCATGTTACAATAGAAGACTGATTGCAGGCTCATCTGTGGAAGTAATGAGATACCATTTCGAATGCGAACGTTTGAACATTGCGACATCGAATCGACCTGCAGGTTCTGCCTGCGACAAACGCGTGGTTCGTAAGAGGAAGGCACGCGGACCGCCTGGACTAGCGGCTTGGCAACCTCCACCTCTCTCATACTGTCGACGACTCTTCCTCCTCACCCTCAACCACCATCACCCCACCCTTAGCACGACGAAACTTTTCAACTTGCTTTTATGCAGGTAATTCTTATCTTCTCTTCTCCCGGGCACAGCTGTCCGCAATGGGCGATCCACCGGGCTTACACCTGTATGAATCGTCTGGCCAAGGTGAGCTGGCGTGTTTAATCGTCGCGTAGACTTGTACGTGCAACTTGATTGACACACAGAGCTGGATATCTTGACGTGTACTGGCACGCGTTATCGATGTGCCTCAGGCAGCTAGCTGTACAGGTACAGTACTAGGTCAAAAGTATCCGTGCCGAAGCTTGAGCCGCCCCATCAAGCACCTGCACCCACATCACTACAGCGTCAATAAAACAGCCACAACAATGTGCAAATATAGATTTTTTATGTGAATACAATAATTGTGTGATCAATACTTAGTTTGCCAACCTCGAGCTTTTCTGCAGGCCGCTATACGGAGGGGCATGCTGAGTATGAGTGTGCGTATGAGCTTCCCTGGTATGCTGCGCCAGCACTCTTTCAAAGCCTTACAAAAGCCATGCCACTCTTCCTTAGCTATACTGTAGTTGTTGTATTAGGGGTAGAACTTGAACATGCGCTTCTTGAGGTGCCACCAGAGGTGTTCAATAGGGTTAGGGTCTGGTGAGTACGCTAGCCAGGTGATAGGTGTAATATTGTGTTCTGCTAGGAACCCTATAGCTGCGCGCGACGTGTGTATACGCGCGTTATCCTGCATGAAAAGCTGTAAATGACGCTAGTGAGGGAGGAGACCTTTGCGCAAAGCTGCCATCTAACTTTGGGTAGAATAGCCACCTCTTAGGGCATCAGGATTGCGGTCTATGATGACTAATAGACTCCTCCTTAGGCGACCACGTTCATCCAGCCACACTGACGCCCACACTATCTGAGCAGGCTTGCAAGACGTGCCAATCTCAGATATCATCTTCTTCTTCCATTTCTCCCATTTGTAGCGAAAGCACCACTCCTAGGAGTGGCCTGCACCCCTCTGAACTGAGCACTCATCTGAGAACTTGAGCGTGCGCTGCGACTACTGGAACGCCCTGTACTGCCTGCAGAACTGTAAGCGCTTTAGCGCATGCCCCTAGTTCAATTTAGGTCTTGTTGTGCACCTATAATTGGTGAGGCTACGCTCTTTAAGGCACCAGTAGAGTGTGCTGCAGCTAGGTGCCTTTGAAGGGGTGCTATCTAGATTTACAAAGATGCCAACTTCTGCCAAGTTTTTATACTCAATATCAGGCTCAGCGCAAGCATTTCGATAGATAAGCTTCTTCTAGTGAAGCGAGAGCATTATTTTCTGGCTAGAAAAAGGCAGATCTGACGTTGTATAGTGTAGGTTCTATCTTTTGATAGTATCTTGGATGGTTTGTGTGCTACGCCCAAACTCATCTGCTAGCTCCTTCAATGAAACACCAGCGTCAAACTTAGCAATAACAGTATGTCTTTAAGCAGGTGACAGGTAGGGCTTTTTGCTTGAATTTCCGCTAATTTTTGTACCAAATGAGCGACGTGGAGGCATGCTGTGTGGGATTGAAGATGGGATAGGCGGGTGCGCGACTTTTGTGTTCGGGCTGGCGCACGGATACTTTTGACGCGTGACTGTACGTAGTCCCCATGACATACTAGTTTGCGAAACACAGGGATCTCTTTTGCTGAACGTCTTGAGCTACCTTGATCTGGTCATACTCACTGAGCTGCAATTTTTTGTCCTCAGCCTGCGATGCTTGTATTGCACTGTAAGTCTTGGTACAGTTTATTGGAACGAGCGTTGCTGACAATTCATAGATCTCGAGTCAATTGCAGCACCCTACTTTTTTCATTGTTTGTTCTGGCCAGCCTGGATTCTCGAGGAAGAAACATAGATTGCTCCGACGCCACATCGAAAGTCCCCAATCCACGACGGGGTTGTCTACGCTGGACAATAGCCGATCAATCATGCTATAATCAAAGTATCGAGGATCGCTTCGGCACTCCAAGCTACCGCTTCCATTGTTCCCCTAACCACTGAAAACTTCCAGCTCCAATCATGGCCGTTACGATAGATGGTTTTGCAGGACGGCTCTTTCACACAGAAGCCGTCTGTTTTTCTGTTCTCACGACAATTTGCGTCGTTTCCAAGTCCTTCACGAGCAGCCACACGTTGGAGCATAACTTCATTTGAGGCTGCACTCATTCTTATATCTCTCTTCAGGTCCCTCCATGGGATCTCATGTACCAGCGAATGCTGTCTACGTCATAACCGTGAAAGTGAAAAGTGAAGATGAGAGCGGTATAGCCCGTTTGTCGCGACATCATGGGTTCCTCGGCTCCACTGCGTTTGGATCGGCACCTGACCGTTTTCTCTTACACTGCTCGAACCTCACCTTTCTAGGCACCTTCCGCACTTTGAATCCGCACTTCTCTTCTCCTTGCTGTCTTTTGGGCATCCCTAGTGCTAGCCGACGATGCCTCGTGGCAGCAAGCGCGACGCGCCACTGGGAAACGAGGACTTCGTTCATGCGGCGGAGAAACCCAGACCAGATACGGATGGACCAAAGGCAAACAGCGAGGCGCCAGCCACAGCCAGCTCAGCGACGGCGCAGCCCAAATCGCGCGAGCATTGCGAAGATACGGACCCTCCTGAAGAGATGACGAGGCTGATGAGACGTCCGATGGCACACTTGCGCATGCGCAACGTCTTGCAGGTCCCCGGCGTCTCCCAGCGGAGCTGAGATATCTCATCGCGATTGCGGGCCTTGCTTTTCCAGACCATATGGCGAGAGAGTCGATTAGTGAAATTATGCTTGACATTTAAAACGGGCTTTGGTTCGAAAAGCACAGAGAGTCGCTGAAGGTGTTCTACATTCAAGTTGGCGACAAACTCAAAGAGCAGGATTGGGATTTGGCTTGCAGTCTTTTGCGCTATCGCTGCCCAGTTGTTAACACTCATGCGTATGGCGATAACGATGCCGAAACCGATGGCATGGAAGATGAAGAGACTTGGGAGTTGCTCTTTGAAGGTCAATCGGTGCCGGGCCTGAATGGCGAATGGCCAGAAGCCACGACAATGGGCAAGGACTATTTTCCGGAGCACTTCCCGAAAGCATATGAGGGCAAGGTACGATATTGAAGGATGTGACGGTATAAATACCTTGTATACGGAACGGTACAAAAGGTCAGCCTTTTTGTACTGTTTACAAAGGAACTCATTCAAATTTGGCAAGAGGTAGTAAGAGGTAGAGTAGGAGAGACGTCTCGGGCTCCATCAATGTACAAGCAAAATGACTACATCGAATCAATGCCGTGCACCAATTCGTCCATGTCCACGTCTTCATATTTGAAGCCGATCCTCGCGTCGCGCATTCGCTCAGCCAAATCCCCTATGTCTTCTCTCGCCGCCTCAAGCTCGGACTGGAACCGCGCTCGAAACAGCGCCATTCCACTCGCATCGTCCTCGTCAATCTCTGCCTCTGCCTCGCCACCAGACTTCTTCTGCTCTCGCATCTCCCACACCTCCAGCCTCTCAAGCTCATATATCGTGTTTCGTAGAACAGCTGTTACACCTTCATCAGCGAACACCCCATACGCGTTGACGGCAGTCATTGAGAAGCATCCGGACATACCTTCACATATTCGTCCGCCTTCATCTACCATCGCCTTGATCGCCGCATACGTCCAGATGCAAATGTTAGCTTCCTTGTCGTTTACGAAACGACCGCCACGCTCTCGATGATGCGCTAGCAATGCGTCATAGTCATAGCTCGCGGCTTCCTCGACACACACGGGCCAGATGAAAGGTTGAAGAGATGTGTTTTTCAGCCATGAGAGGGGGAGTTGTGGCTTTAGAGTGTAAATCACTCGGACGCAATTCGGTGAGCAGGCGGATTTTGGGGCTGGTAGGTTGGCGGAGGATGGTAGTGATCAGGAGCCGAAGACGAGGTGGCCACAATCGAGAGTGTGGAGGTGAGTGGAAGGGTCATCGCATAGGGACTCGTAGAGTGTTGGTGTGGTCGAGGGAATGGACATGGTGGGTTGATGGGGGTCGAGGGTTGCGATTGATAAGAAGAGTTGGGCTTGGAAGTCTTTAGGGATATTTACTAATGAGATTAATTTACAAAAGAAGAGTGAATGAGCATTGGCAAAACCTGCCGGTCGCGACATGCTCGCAAGCGGTGGTTTGACCATGTATTTTAGCTGGACATTTCTCGAGGGTACAGAGCGCTGTGCGATGACGAAGTTTAGGCCTCGAGGGCGATCAGAGTACACCATTGTGAGTCTACCCAGTCCACACAAGCACTGTACTAACACGATTCCTAGCCTCACCTCTGATCATCTTGTTTCTTGATGTCAGCATCATGCCTTCAAGCACCTTGGAATTTCCTCGAGCGCTTCGATTGTTCTAAAATCGTATCTATATCAGCTCATCATGCAGCGCCCATTACCTGCCCACCCTCTTCGGATGAAGCACATTGACTTACCATACCGCACACCAGCCTGGTCGTACATGCCATGTAACTCCCAATCCAGCATTCACCACCTCAAATGCAGTCACGCCGTCTCAGCTCCCACCAGCAAAGAGCCATACGCCAACATTTGTCAATATCCCATGCACCGCACTCCCTTTCATTTCATATGCCGTACATATCTAGCTCAAGTCGCTAGGGTCGAGCTGCTACTGGCACTGAATCTTTCTAAGGAGAAGCGTCGTGACAACACACGCATGTCAGTGACTTAGGATGACCTTATCAACGAATGCATAGCTGAGATAATTGTCCCATAGAATGTCCCAAATCTCTTCCTTCCTGCACCAAACCCGTATCACAACGTCAGCAACCGACAACCATGCCTCCTTCAAAGCTCCAGATGGTCAAAGCCTTCTTTGGGACCTGCGACCATCTTCCCGACGACCACTTCATCACTTCAAACGACGTCTGCCCCATTTGTCAAGATGCTGATGAAGCCAGATTGCCATGCGGTCCTTCCACAAATCGCATTCGCAAGACTGCCATCATACGAACCCCTGATTGCGATCATGTGTTCCACCACTTGTGTCTAATCACTTGGCTTCTGGCCAATCTGCGCAGCGACGTTGACGACTCTTGTCCACAATGCCGCCACGTGTTGATCGACCTAAACTGGGTTCCGCCTCCTGCACCGCGAGCGCAGAACCGCGTGCAGCGAGCTCCACGAGCTCCTCACAATCGTGCGGGTGTCAACCAGAATCGCGACGCTGCTCTTCTGCGTGAGATTCAGCGTCAGCGTGAGCGACGTGTAGAGCAGGAAGGTACAGCCGGGCGGTTCTTTCGCCAAACTCTGCTCGAGCTCGCATTGGCACGAGCCGAGCGTCGTAGAACTTGGCCGACTTGGGCACAGTGGACGGTGAGCGTGACCGACAATATTGACCATATGACATTGATCATGCGGATGATCAGTTTTGCCCGGGACTTGCGACGGCGGCCTCAAGTCCTGGAGCCATCCGGAGTGTATGAGATTTGAGTAAGAATTGGTCGTTTTGAAGGCTTTACAATCCGATAGCCGGGATAGTTGCGTGGGTGTGGCATGCTCTAATGCTTGCATGGACATTAGTACATTAAGGGAGGAGATTTTTCCTAGGAAATGAAGTACTTGCTTGATAATAACGGAGGTTTACAGTGTCTTTCTACATGAGATACCCGTCCAGTCATTGATGAAATAAAAGACTTTGCTAATACCATTGAATCACTTCGTATACGTTAATTCTCTCAACTGTGTACTAATGAAAGCATTGAAACGGCTAGATCCGACCCTAACTATTTATGTTAGAGTAAATCCAATAATCCTGTGGACAAGATCTAAAGGTGTCAGCGCTTTGTGACTCAAGTGGAATGACTCGAAATGCGCATCAATCAACAAGAAAGATCAGAGCTTTGACATCACTCACTATGCTGACGGGGCATAAGAATTATGCCTACAGATGTGTCCTTAAATATTGCATTAAGGTGATCCCAAGCCGAAGAAAGAGCAGTTACAGTCGGGAAGGCACGAACCACAGGCCTAAAGGGGAAAGACGATGTGAAAGTCTAGCAAGCTGCTTTGAGACTAAATCAATGCGGACATAGCTCGTTTCCTCGGTTGAGCCAATCCGTAGACATAAACGCAAATTCGATGCGAAACGTGGTGTACAGCTGCAGTCTTGCAATCGTTGAACACGTCATCTCAGCTAGTCCTTACGCTTGCAGACGAGTACAGTCTGGCATTCAGGACAGGTCCTTTCGCGTTTCTCGTTGGCCAAATCAATGACAAGGGAAACAAAGAGACAGCCCGCATGGAATATATGCGCGCAAGCATGGGTTCGCACACAGTCTGTCGTTAACAGCCGAGCCGTCAAGGGAAGGCCTTGCCAGCCGTGCGGAGCAATCGCTTGCGAACATCTACCGCATACCTTGTGGTTCTCAGCGAAGTAAGTGTCCGGTAACTTCTCGAGGTAGTGGAAGAACAAGATAGCTGTGGTGGACGCGGACATGGTTGAGAAGTAGAGTTCGACAGTACTGGTACTTGTTAGTCGTGGGCAAGTTCTGGTAAAGAGGCGAGACGAGATGATGACTATACTACAGATCACATAGCATTGTAAAAAGATTTCTCAATGTTCTCTCACAATGATCACGAAGGGAAGGACACTCACGTGTATACACTATACACAGTCACCTCGAAGTAGTTCACTTAGCGACTATGCGCCTAGCATCGTGTAGTATATCAGGAGGGCTCTACAGACCTTGTGAAAGCCAAAGTCTCCAGAGCGGCTGTCAACGTTGTGCTCCAAGGTTTCCCAAAACAATGCTTCTCGACCGACAAGCATACTTGTCAATGAGCAAGCTGAGCGAGCTCAGCCAATTGGCTCGCTCACCCAATTGAGCTGGAGCCAGCAGCTCGCTCAGCTCAGCTTGATTGGCTAAAACAGAGTCGTCAGCTCGCTCAGCTTGATGGGCTTGGTCCCGATTAGGAAGGTGAGTATAGATTTTTGGTGTTGAGTCTCTTAGCTAGTTTCCCACTTATCCACCCCATATTTTGCGTCCATCTCCTCGTCGGTTATTAAGTCCTTCACAGGCACCTCGCCGTCGCCAAATCTAGCTCTAATCCACCGTCGATCGCACTGTATTGCCGCCAGAAGCTGTAGAGAAATATTACGCCGGCGCGGCTTGAGGAGATTACCCAGCTCGCTGAATAAGCGCTCACACTCACAGCTTGAGCCTAGGATAGATAGCATGTCGATAGCAAGCTTGCTAAGGTCAGGGTAACAATCTTGCAATCCTACCCAGTATTTAATAGGATTGTTTGCGTTGATGCTACCCTTCACAGCAACAGGCTCGCTGCGCTTCCAGCTCTCATACTCATCCTTCTCGTTATTTGTAGCGCCTGCAGGGTCGATAAAGCTGTCGATAGCGTCATCAATATCGTTAGGCTTCACTGTGGGACGTACGCAAGGCTTTGGTAAGCTCTTGTACTCCGCCCACAAAGCTTGAAAATTGCGGTCATTGCTCTCCAGCCAATCAGGCTTATCCGCCCACACCGCGTCGAGGTAGTGTTTGTAGCGAGGATGAAGGATGGTAGCAGCGTAGTAAGCAGGCGAGAGGTCGAGCTTGTTGTAGTACTCGCGGGCTTTGAGTAGGGCAGCGCGGAGGTTGATAGCAAGGTTGTCTTCGGGCGACTCCTCATGCTTATCGTGTATAATGTCCTCGTAGCTTTGGAGGCGATCCTCATAGACTCCGAGTAAGTATTCGAACACAGGAATAATCTCAGCAATTGCTCCAAAAGCACCACTTTTACTACGGCCTTCAAGCCGTTTTGTAGCTTGCTTCAGTGGCCTGAGTACATCCATATACTCAGTAATCACCTGCCAATCAGCAGTGTTGATCCCATCAGACCTCATCTAATCTGGCGCAGCAGGCAGCTTGTTGTTGCGACTTCGAGCGTACGCGTCTTCTGTTTGGATGCGCTGGATGTGGTGATTAGCGTACCTATTAACTGCTAATTGTAACTCAACAGCGCGCTCAAAGCACGAGAAGTAGGAGTTCCTACGGGTAACAATCGGCTTAACAGGCTCAAGTATTTTGCGCTTCTCTGCCGGCGCGTCAGCGGCTAGCTCGTTGTGAGCAAGGCGCTGATACTTCTCAAACAGAGCGTACTGTTGTGGTGTTTTGATGTAGTTGATAATCGCGAGAAGAACACCTAATGGCCCATTGCCTCGCCATGTAGCCATGTTCTCAGCCTCGTTCCTACGCTCACTCTCATCGTTATCGTATGACTCTTTGTCCTCGCCCCAGAGCAGCATCTGGCCAATGAGATTAAGCGTATGAGGGCCACAGCGGAGGCGACGCTCAGTAGCGTTGAAGCCTATCTTTGAGGCGAGGGTAGTAATTGTAGTGTTGTTATTGTGCGCGTTGTCGAGAACAAAATAGCCGAGCTTGCCTACAGTAATTTTGAACTGTTTGAAGATTGCTAATACAACCCCAGCCATGGCCTCGCCAGAGTGGACACCTGTCAGTTGTGGGAGCGCGATAGGCAGATCCTTAAGGTTGCAGGAGCTGTCAACGTAGTGCGCGACGATACCTAAGTAACTGCGCTTGCAGCCATTTGTTGTCTATCCGTCGAAGCTCATATGGATCTTGCTCATTGACGTTAACAAGTCTGCAACAACCTTCGGCTTCAGGTGGTTGTATAGGCGTACGACGTATCGTGAGACGCTGTTGTGAGACGCCCATAGCGCTCGCTCTGCCTCTACACTAGCTAATCGTAGCATTGTTCGAAAAGACTTCGATTCAAATTACGAGAGTGGGAGGTTGTTTTCAACGAGCCAGCCAACAGCTGCAAGTCTAAACTGTTGTATATTAAAGCCGGAGAGTTCGTTAGCAACAGCCTAAGAGCAGCCCTTTTGGAGCGCGTGTTCGAGGAGAGTTTCCTGGTGAGGAGTGACGGTAGTTCGTTTACTGGGAGGCTTCATGCCATGGCCTTTATTATCCTCTCCGAGATGACGCGCTGGTGATGATGGTGACTGTGAGACGTCTAGTACGCCGCGTCCTATATGGGTGAACTTGTGCTTGTAGCAATAGTGGCAAATCCATGAGATCTTTGACACGTTACTGCGCAGCGCGACGCGATAGCCATGGCCATAGACCCAGCTTCTGCGGTTTGACAGTGTCATAGGCGGCTTGCAGTGGTTTGGAAAGCGACTCTAATCAAAGCCGTTGTAGTTGTCCTCTATCCACACAAAACCCTCATCAACAGCCTCATTGGCTGCCCCTCAAGCCGCCACAGTGGCATGCTCACTGCCCTCAGGCGGTGGGACGATAGTGTCTTTGGCGCGCGACTCTCGGAGAGTCGCTTCAAAATTGGGGGCCTGTGACGCTTTTACAAGGGCTTGACGCGGCGATAGCGGAGGAATTGGGGATGATGGCTGAGTATCGACTGGCACAGGCTGGCTAGCAGTACCGCGATGACGCGGCGCGACTTTAGGGCGCTTTGAAGTTGCGATATTTGGAGGAGTAACGCGTAGTCTTTTTAGTAGCATTGTAGCAACAGCAAGGTGGGTAATAGAGGCAGAAAGAGACGCGGTAATAGAGCGTAGATAGAGGTAGTGGATAATAAGTTGTAGATAGAAAGTTGTGGTGGATGGAAATTAGGTTGCAAGGTGGCCGGACGAAGATAGCTTATTTAATAGAAAAGATGAGCAAAAAGGTGCCTAATCCAAACCAGGTTCGAACTGACGCCCTAACACTAGAAAATCATCGTGAGATTGCCCCTCCACCAAAACCATCCGCCTCAACTTTCCATCTGCCTCATCCAGTCAAGCTGAGCAAGCAGACTGAGCGAGCTCCTACCCTTAGCTCAGCTCGGCTTGCAAGCTCGCCCTACGAGCTTAGCTTGATAGAATCGTTCAAGCTGGCTTGCTCGTTGACAAGTATGCCGACAAGCAAGCCTGGCAGTGATACTTCACTGTGAATGAGCAATGTACCTATAGTGCGCACGATGTATCCATCAAATCCATCTTTGTCGCATAAAAGGAATCTTCTCGTCAGCCCCATACTCATTCTCCAGCTCTTCACATACTCACCCACAACCAACCTGCAACCAACTATTCAACAACCTCAACTCTGACATCAAACTGCCGCCATCACAACAATCACCAACAAGCAAACCACCATGTCTTCAACCAAGAACACTATGGAATCTTCGCGGAAGCCTCCAGCCTACTTTGACGTCGAGCTCGGCAATCCTAAAGCTCAAGTCCCAACTCAGCCTGAGCCACAAGCATCACGCCTCTGGGCATACACACATCGGCCCGTAGTTCGGATTTCAATGATCATTGGCTCCGTGCTACTGGTGGGCGGCATCGCTCTCGCTCTTATCCTGACACCAAAACATATCGTACTGGCTGGTCCTTCTGGCAACGACATTACATCTGCATTTGATCCGCTCGATGCAGTTGCCACGGTAGCAGCCACGCTGCCTGCGCTCAACCACACCGTGCCGCGCCGTAATGAACCGCATGGATATCTAATGAACATGAGCATGCCGGGTAACATGACAGAGCCGTGCCACAACATGACCAAGGGCGAGTTTAACCATCATGGACACATGTTCAACATAACCATGCCACATAACATGTCGCGTCCTTGCCATAACATGACCAAGCCGGCCTTCAATCATACTAAGCCTTGCTTCAATCATACCAAGTCTCACGCCACTGTTTTTGGAGATGAGGTTGAGACTCAGTCGGCTCCGCAGGGTGGAGCATCTAGCACCGGCTTGATTACAGGCATCATCTTTGGAGTGATTGGACTGGGTGTGGCGGTGTTCCTGTGGTGTGGATGCCAGGGCCGCCGAGGCCGCTAAAAGAAAGTAGAGAAATGCGGGTAAGTATGCTTAGGCTGTGTAGCTGGTATATGGGCCTGTTCGACTCGGAATGTTTGGAAAGTAGTTTTGGGATAAGTGAGGAAATGTAAGAAGGCTGTGAAACAAAGAGTGCAATATGATGCAAGTGACATGATGCATGAGAATGTTATGAAATATAAAGTTGGCAAATTTGAAGAAAACGACATGGAAAACGTGACTTCGGTCGCTCAAGGTGACCTCGGGAATCTTATCATACTAAAGAACAATGTGGAACGATCGAGATCCGAACGTGATCTTATCTTGTCAAATGCAAGAGAAGCTTAATCTGAATTGGAGAGAACGAGTTGAGCTATAATCCGCGCATCTGAACCAATTGCGATAAACTTGTGTTGTAGCCGGGTTGGGGCCTACGTTGCAGTTGCTTGCAATCGAATTTCTCCTATCGTGTTGCGCATGTGAAAGACGAAGAGAACATGGTGTAGCTGCACGAAATCATGTCTATGACGCGTGTTGCTGATCTGATTGCAATCATCAATTAGTCGGCCGAGCAGAGAATGCTGTCGTGGTAATTTGATGTTGGCGGTCAGGGTCTCGGAGGACGGAAGTGCAAGAGATCCATGTCTCGCCACCGTGACCACGCGATTGACTGGTGAGATCCGCGAGGCGGACAATTTAGCGGCGCCGTCGCCTGACAATTATCCACGCCTGCATTTCCCGTCTGCAAGCTTACTCTCCTTCCTAGACTTTCTGCAGCTTTTTACCCGCTACCTTCCTTTCTATCTGCGGTTCTTGCGCCAGTCTGCGTCCTTTGCCTGTGCTTGCATCGTTGCGATCGCCTGAATTGTTCTTTCCGAAGCTTCCTCTTCACCCCCGCCAAGTCGCAGCGCACGCCACGAGTATCCCTACACCTAGCTCTACACGACGCCAAATCGTATCGCAAACGAGGCGAGCGCAAACATTGTTCTCGCATAGACCTCTCTACATGTCCACGACCACGACAATGCCAGGCCACACCCTCCCAACGATTCCGATCGCCGAAGTACGGGCTCATAACAATGAGAAGTCCTGCTATGTTACGATCGGCACCAAGGTCTACGATGTCACAGACTTTCTAGATGGACATCCCGGTGGCGGCGAGCTCATTCTCGAGTACGGCGGCAAGGACGTGGAGGCCATATTGAAGGACGAGGTATCGCATACGCATTCCGATTCGGCATACGAGATCTTAGATGAGAGCCTGGTTGGATTTACGCCCACAGAGCCTATCATCAATGGTGCGACCAAGAGCTCACATCCCGCTGAGATTGTTCCTCTGCCACCATCGGCCGCGGGCAAGGCCGAACTCGAGAGCATGATACAGGATGGCAAACCGCTCTACGTTGCGACGGGCATGTCATCCGCCGCGGACCTCTCGCGAGAGACAGACCCAGACCGGGACTACAGAGAGCACAAGTTTTTGGATCTCAGCAAGCCGCTGTTGATGCAAGTCTGGAATGGAGGGTTCTCGAAGGATTTCTATCTGGAGCAAGTACATAGGCCACGGCACTACAAGGGAGGCGACTCCGCGCCATTGTTCGGAAACTTCCTCGAGCCATTGAGCAAGACACCATGGTGGGTAGTACCTACAATCTGGTGGCCATGCGTCACAATTGGCACCAACATAGCTATGCGCGGATTGACAGTGCCGGCAACTGCTGGATACTGGGCGTTTGGCTTGTGTTTCTGGACCATCATCGAATACGTTCTACATCGCTGCCTGTTCCACTTGGATGAGTATGACGCCCTACATCAGCGCTTTGGTCATCACTAATAACGTACAGGCATCTCCCAGACAATCGAGTTGGTATCACTCTGCACTTTCTACTACACGGTATCCACCACTATCTGCCAATGGACAAGTACAGGCTAGTCATGCCACCGACACTTTTCGTTGCGCTTGCCGCACCCTTTTGGAAGTTTGCCCACACTGTGATCTTCTGGAATTGGTATGCTGCAACTGCTGCGTACTGCGGCGGCATATTTGGCTATACCTGCTACGATATGACACACTACTTCTTGCACCACCAAAAGTATGTCACGCTCCAAGCCATTGACAAAAGCTCGATGCTGACAATGACAGGCTCCCTGCGTACTATCAGGAACTCAAGAAGTACCATCTCAAGCACCACTTTGCTGACTACCAGAATGGCTTCGGTGTCACGAGCCGCTTCTGGGACTGGGTGTTTGGCACGGAGCTCGAGATAGGCCCGCCAAAGATCATCAAGAGCACCTGAGTCTATGCAATGCGAAGATGTAGGTGATGTAGCATTCAAAGGCGCAGAGGCATTTTGGCTTTAGCGGCGCACTGGTAGGCATGGGTTTGGTCATGTCTTCATCACGATATCACTTCTCGTTACATACCTAATAATAATTAGACATTCACTTTCTGCTTCTTTTTCGCGACTGCCGTTCCGGGAAATATGCTGCAAAATGTGGCTCAGAACAGCGCACGTGAGCTGCAGCCTTGATTAGTCATGCCACTAGCGCCTGCACGTTTTCAATATCCGTGCGACCCAGCCTTGCTCCACCTCCACCTCTACCTCCACCTCTACCTCTACCTCACAACAAACCCGCCAAATCGCCCGTCACAGTACAGCTACGATCAAGCAAAGTTTAGTCGAGTGCGATTGGGAATCAGACAGTCAGAAGTTCGCAACAGAAGTCGCTGTAGCGATAGCTGTCTATCCTGTGTGCAGTACAGCAATTGAATCCAGTATTCGAGCCACACAGCTCACAGCAACCACTTCGCACTTCACCGTGACTGCGCATACAACCCGACCCGTACAACTCATCGATTCCTAGGACCCGCCCGCAATGGCTACCGTCGAAGATATCGAGATGCTCCTCGATGAGACCCAGCGCGAGGTCGAAGCCAAAGCTGCATCACGCCAAGCGAGCAGCGAGGCTCGCGACACCGACAGCCGCCGTGAAGATCGCCCCCGCGACCGCGACCGAGACCGCCGCTCAGACCGCCGTGATAGAAGCCGCAACCGTGAGTCTTATGGAGACCGCCGTCGGAGTCGAGACAGGGACTATCGACGGAGAGATGGGAGCCGTCCGCGATCGAGCAGAGCTGACACAGACGAAGGAGACCGAACCCGGCGCAGCAGCTCGCGTGATCGCTACCGTGGTGATCGAGGAGACCGTCGAGGTCGTGGAGGACGTGGAGATCGAGGAGATCGCGCAGATGGTGGTGACTATTACAGCGGAGGTGGTCGTGCCCGCTCTCGCTCTCCCCGCCGTGACCGTGAAGACAGGTACCGTGAACGTGGCAGCGGCCGCGATAGGTCTCGAGACCGTTGCAGTGGCGGCGACCGTCGTGTTAGCCAGCGCGAGAAGACCCCCGAGCCTGAAGTCACCGAAGACGATCGTGATAAGCGCACTATCTTCGTGCAGCAGATCTCCCAGCGCGCTGAGACTCGCCATTTGCGTGTCTTTTTCGAAACCGTTGGCCCAGTCGTCGAGGCCCAGATCGTGAAGGATCGTGTTACTGGTCGCTCCAAAGGGTAAGCCACCCTTTGCATTCACTTGCATGTCACTTACTAACAATGCTCAGTGTCGGCTACGTGGAGTTCAAGGATGAAGAATCTGTTCCCAAAGCTCTCGAGCTGACTGGTCAGAAATTGAAGGGTGTTCCGATCATCGCGCAGCTTACCGAAGCTGAGAAGAACCGCGCTGCTCGACCCTCCGAAGGCGGCGCTGCTCCAGGTGCCAACGGTGCGCCATTCCACCGTCTTTATGTTGGCAACATTCATTTCAGCGTCACCGAACCCGATCTTCAACAGATCTTTGAGCCTTATGGTGAACTCGAACAAGTCATCCTCCAGCGTGATGAGGCCAATCCAGGTCGTTCCAAGGGCTATGGGTTTGTTCAGTAGGTCAGCCACCATGTTCGAAGTGGGATATACGCTAACGCATGTAGGTTCGTTGATCCATCAAACGCTAAGAATGCTCTCGCAGAGATGAACGGTTTTGAGCTTGCCGGTCGCCAGATTCGTGTCGGCCTTGGTAACGACAAGTTTACCCCCGAGTCTACCGCAAGCCTCCTCCGCACGTTCAACCAGCAGGCCCAGAGCTACCAAGGCTCCGCTTTCAGTGGTGCAGGTGGCCGCGGTGCTTACGCTGGTGGTTCTGGTGGTGTCTTCGACCGCACCCACAGCAAAGATGATCGCGGTGTCAGCGGCGCCTCAGCTCTGGACGACACCGATGTCGCCGGCGTCAACTTCAAGACTTACGATCGTAGCAAGCTGATGAATGCGCTGGCCCGACGCGATGATGCTCAGCCTGCTCCCGGTGCTCAGCCTGTCGTCAGCAAGCCTCGCGCTCCCGTTGTTGACAAGCCTATGGCATCGAAGTGCATCAAGATTGAGAACGCCTTCGACGCGGATGAGTAAGGTCTCCCGTGAATCGGATGAGGATTTATGCTGACACACTGCTAGGGAACTCAAGAACTTTGGCGCCAGCTGGATCTCAGATCTCGAGCGCGAGGTCAAAGAAGAGTGCGACAGGAAGTACGGAAAGGTCGTCCACCTCGCAGTCGACCCCAACACGGAGGGCGATATCTACGTCAAGTTCGATTCAGTTTCTGGAGGCGAGAAGGCTCTTCAGGGTCTCAATGGCCGTGGCTTCAATCACCGTACGATTCGTGCGTCTTATGTTGTCGATAAGATCTACAACTCTCTCTGGGGTGCCGCTGCAAGCCGGTTCTAGGGTCCTCGACCCAACTCTTGAGAGGTACGTGAAGACTTTGAGGATTAATGATGGGACCTGAGGTACTCGTCCGCTGCCTCAGGACCCATCATCCTGACTGCCTTACAGGACTACGCCCGAGTTGGATTTGCCGTCACGACACTGGCTATGAGGTGCCCGAAAACGACATTGGACTGAATACGAATAGACTGCGACTTTTCTGGCGGTACGACGTGTTTC
Organism: Setomelanomma holmii; assembly: GCA_010015745.1. Lineage (NCBI taxonomy): Eukaryota > Fungi > Ascomycota > Dothideomycetes > Pleosporales > Phaeosphaeriaceae > Setomelanomma > Setomelanomma holmii. Next base: position 135,245 of record ML978207.1, read on the forward strand.
GATTTCTGGAGGATGTTTACGCATGGCTTCGAGCCTGCGCGGACTATGCACTTGACCACGGAGGAATTGTCGGTATGCCCTACAGTATCCCCGGGGCTGAACACATCTTACACATGTTTCCTAGGTTCTACTAGCTTGCCTAGCTTTGCAGGCGTTTACGATTCGGCGTTTTGGAGTGGAGGACTCGGGCTGCTAATAGTCCATAGGACCAGCGCGTCTCTTCCGCTCAGCGAACGTCGACTGCTCAGAACATGTACAAAAGTTAACAGTGTTAGATCCCATCTTGGAGTGATGTTCGTCTCGTGGCTAACTTGCAGATGATAACAATCTCGCGGGCGTGCACTGCATCGACAGAATAGCTCACATTGCTTGGTATTCCACGCATGATTTCATTTTCACTTTCATGTCATCACTGATCACCGAGCAGGCATGGAACTTGCCGAAAAAAAATGTTTCTTCGTTGATTAAAGTAGTGGACATGCTCAGCCCGTCCAACTCCAAGCCGGGGACATCTTGTGCCGGAATCCTCCCTTTGTCTCAGGGACCGAACCAAGCAACAAGCTTCCTCGCTCCGCACAATCCTCAGTGACCGTCTTCTTCATCAGGTCCATGGCTGGGTAGTAGCCAAGTCCCGGCCGGTCGACCATGAGAAGCTGAATCTCGTTCGACATAGCCATCATGTCCCCCGTCACGTCCATGCCTGCAATCAAGTTGCGCTTGATGTCCACCCGTTGACTCCGATAAATGAAGCCCTTGATCGTTTTGCCGACTTCCATCGCATCGAGGACGTCGCTAAGCACTCCAGCTAGTGGTCCCCATGGTTGGAGATCGTTAACCTCACTGCGTATTGTTGAAAGGATCGCGATCATTTCGTGCGTCCAGTCTGCGACTTTCATGCGTTTCCAGCGCAAGCGGAGTTCTATAAAACGCCAGCATCGCACGAGCTCAGTGACGAGATAGTGTATTCGGTCGTCTGGATACTCGGCAGCAGGCTCTTGGACGCGCGGATAACGAAGGAGGTCTTGTCTGAGATTCTCCGAAGAGAAGGCTTCGGCAAGATCGGGGTTGATAAGTTTGGAAGTGGTAGCTTCTTCAGGCGTATCTGGTCGAGGGAAAGGTGCTGAGCCGGTCTCCTCTTCTGATTGGGACTTTAAGCGTTGATCAGCTTGCATCTCGTCAAGTATCTTACCGAATCGAATATCAGTCTCTGCACCCAACCAGTCTGTAAATAACGAGAGACCTTCATTCTCTGCTTGAAGCGACACATCAAGATCTTCCATCGAGCACAGAACTGGCTGGACGGTGTTCTCTTCGGGTCTCTCATCGTACTCGTCTTCGTAGGTATGGCCTGAGCTCCATTCCTGAGACTGTACGAAATCGTCGATCTGCTGCTCCCATACAAGTTCTTGAACCGACAAGTCTGAAGGATCGCACGAGATCTGGCCGTTGTTCATGCCATCTACATCCACGAAGTTCATGTTTCCGGGACCAGCCTGGAAGCTTGAAGTAGGTAAATAGAACATCTGATAACGTCCGTCACTGCGTAACGGAAAACCCGCCGTAGCGGAACGTCAACAGCACTTTCCATTGTAACAACACCAACAATTGTCGCACAGCTTTAGTAGCTTTAGGATAGAGGGTATAGCCGCTTGTCTCCTTTTGTACATCATATGCTTGTCGTACGTTTATTCAATACCTAACAATACTATGATTTACTCCTATGCTGTATAGCGCTGCCTCCTCGCACTGACTTAGACTTTCCTAAAGGTTCCTGCATCTATCTAAAAAGTTATTGGACTACAGATTGCTACGAGAAGATGGTAAGCCGAGCATTTCACTGCGTTCGATAAGCTGGTTGCGCTGCATCAGTGAGTTGTTGCTTGTCGAGCAGCACGGCTCAACAACAACGTGCATCCTTGCTGTACAGAAGCGGCCTAGCTCTATCCTGACTACACCATTATTAAGCATTGCTACAGCTACAACTGACTCGTACAAGGCAAGGGTAGTACTCAAGGCTTGAAAAGTGGCGAAATTACGGGCTGTGCTACATGCGCCTCTACCTACCTGTTCTCTATACGTTTTGAAACATTTATAATATTGTTGCAAGTCCAGGTTAGCTGTCCTCCCTGCTAGCATCATCAGAGGACTTTGTCGGTTCAACAGGGCTGAAGTGGCAAATACTGATCATGTGCTTCTGTGTAGAAGTTAGAAGAACTTTCTCGAACTTGGAATATGGCAATTTTGCGAGCTATATATTCATACCAATCCCTGACCCTCTATCAAACGGAGGGAATAATAAATATATGATAGTTAAGATTGTTTTGTCACTGCGCATCTACCCTGCGCGTCGACGTCGGCGCCCTTGTCGAGCAGCAGCTTCACTACCGCCTCGTGGCCTCCAGATGAAGCCGCCTGGAGTGCGTTGCCTAAGTATTCACTCTGCACGTTGGCTTCCGCGCCCTTGTCGAGCAGCAGCTTCACTGTCGCCTCGTGGCCTCCAGATGAAGCCGCGTAGAGTGCGTTGCCGTAGCGTTCCCGCACGTTGACGTTGGCGTCCTTGTCGAGCAGTAACTTAGCCATCTCATAGTGTCCATGTCCCGCTGCGTACATCAGCAGAGTTTCACCACTGCTGTCTAGCGCATTAACTGCATAAACTGCGTCCCTCCCTGCTATGCGCAGATACCTCTTCGCTACCTCACATAGTCCAAAGCGTGCTGCCCAGTGTAGACCTGTAAAAGCTGGAGAATACTTGCTGTGCCCTGGGTATTTGTACCCTGGTCCGACGTCCAAGGCTTGTACAGCGCGTGCAAGTAGACTGTCGTGAGTGAGGTACAAACGAACTGCTTGCGCAACCTCAGCTTCGACACATCTCGCATGTTCGCCACAATATCTGGCTGCGTAGTCCAGGAGTTCATGCTGACGCAGCCTCTCTTTGAAGTCTTCGTCAGTGGCACAGCTGCCGCTTTCGAAGACGCTGAACGATAGGTAGGTCAGACACGTCTCGACTATTCCCAATTGTCCATCTAGGCTCAGCCTAGAGCTAATACGCTCAAAGTATTCTTGCGTAATGTAGTACACAAGACGGATAATAGCGCTCTCCCGATCGACCACAACAAGCCCAGCGCATACAGAGACCATGTCGTCCACATCAGCTTTGTTTTCTGGATCGAGTTCAGCTTCGCCAGGCTCGACTGCCAAGGCGCAGCATAGCTCAGCAGTAGTGAGCGGTCATTTCGCAAATGTAACCCACGTTAGAACGTTCTTTACTAGTTTAGAGTGACTAGCTCGTTGGCTTTCGATCCTCTCTAGTGCTTCACTGTACGCATCATCGAGCGCAGCGGCACCTTTCGAGAGTGTAGTGAGAGTTGATTTGACTTCTTTTGCTGTCGTATTGTCCGATAGGGAATCTATGTGTAGACGAGCAAGAAGAAACCTCAAGTACGTAAGTTTGTATCGCTGTAAAGACGAGAAGCGACTCACATGCCGCGGACAGCCTCTACTACTCTTTCCTGCACTAATTCTTGCAAGGTTGCACTTCGCTGGACACATCCAGGCAGCCGATGTATCTGGCCAGCCACGAACTGCTTGACGTCCTCATTGATAGCCTTAACTTCCAGCCTGACTGCTGGCCGGAGAGCGCTGAATGTATCGTGGAGCGATGGCCTGGTTCCGCGGCTAGCGTGTTTTTGATGCAACTGTTCTACAGGACCTAGCGCTGACGGTCGGCCCTGACCTAGCTGCTTGAGGATGGCCGCGACTATGCTAGCAGTGCCTTGGTCTGCCTGGGATTTGTAGTTGCAGTAAATATACGCGACTCCATATGCGCTGTTCTGCGCTGAGTTTAAAAGATGGTCGATTGCGATAGCTGCGACCATAGTCTTACCAGCTCCTGGGATTCCTGGGCAGAAGAGAGTAGTCTTAGCCTCGCTGAGCCATTGTGCTACTTTGGGTGCGTCTAGGAACCATTGGCCTGTCCCTTCCTGTCTGCGCTTTATGATATCTGATTGTTGAGCGGGATAGTCGCTAGACGATATCTATTCTAGAAGAATGCGTTGACTGACTGTGACTTGCTCGTGCTGGACCTTGTCGACAGCAGATTGGATAGCCGATACGTGCGTCCGGATCAAGTTGGTATCGTCTTTGATAGCTTGGAAGATTTTGCTTGTTGTATAAGCTTAGTCGCTGTACAGTGCTAGTGCAGTAACTTACAAGTGATCCATTTGTAATGCAATCTCTATTAGCGTCTTAAGCCGCTCCATCCGGGCTAAAATAGCATCCACTTCTTCTTTCTTGAACTTCTAGATTAATGCATTCTTTAGTCAACCTGCGTCTGTCATCTTTGCTTGCAGAGTTTCCAGCACCTGCTTGAACTGGTCGAGCGGCCCGTTCCCAACTGCAAGGGCTTGAACCGCGTTGAACCATAGCTGGTGGGCATGTCCCTCTTCCAGTCGAAAGCGCAAGTTTGTCAGGAGATTGTGAATACTGCTAGCTTCAATCGTGCACTGAGCATGGCCCTTAGAGGCATCCTTAACATTGTTCAGGTAGGCGAGGACTTTGGCTGAGAGCTGGAGGATAGCGATAATGCTGGCTGTGGCACTCAGCGGATCCATATCGGAAGGGTTTGATTGCTGACTGCAGACATGTGCGAGAAGCGTTTTGCGAACAAGGTGAAATCGCCGATGTTCAACCAGGCTGAAGAACACGCGGCTGTAGTGAGGCTGAGCGAGGACCTGCTATACGAGTCGCATGAGGGTGCCGCATGTTATTAATAAGGTCACAATGGCACGGTGCTTCGCGAGTCGCTAGCTGTTACGTGTGCCTCGCAGAGCTGCCTCGTACGAGTCAGCTGTGGCTGTGGCAAGGCTTAATAATTGCGGAGTCAGAAATGAGCTAGGCCACGTCTGTACAGCAAGGATGTACGTTGTTGTTGAGCGGTGCGGTTTGACAAGCAACAACTCATTAATGCAGCGGCAATCAGCTTGTTAAACACAGTAAAATGCTCGGCATACCATCTTCTTGTAGTGATCTGTAGTCTGATCAGATTGTAGATAAATGCACAACTGTTCAGGAAAGTCCGAGCCAGTGCGAGGAGGCAATGCTGTGCAGCCCAGCAGTGCATTGCGGTATTGTCAGGTACTGAATAAGCCTACAAGAAGCATATGAAGTACACAAAAAGACAAGCCGTTAAGGTTTCCATCCTGAGACTACTGAAGCTGTGCGACAATTGTTGGTGTTGTTATAATAGAAAGTACTGTTCGCGTTCCGCTACGGCGGGTTTCCGTTACACAGAGACGGACGTTAGTTCATCTGCATCGTCGACTTACAAATTGACTTGGTGGGTTTGGTTTGGCCTGGCAGTGGATCTTCAAGAGGACGATATACAGTCGTTCAATAGCGCATTATAATCTCATAACATTGTGTATATACATGCTGTGCGTTCACAACATACAATCTGTGATCATGATAGAGCGTTAGGGGGACGATGTGTATGTAAACCGAGCATACAATGTCCAAACATCCTGACGCCAACGACGATAGCACAGCCAGAAGACTGTTACTGCTTTGCCTCGTCCCGCGGGCAATTGCATGGCTCTTTTTCGTGACCAATTTGGGCGTCAAAAGTCAACTCGTCTCCTTGATTCAGACTAATGATGATGTAGTTTGGCGAGGAGAACACCTGCTCTATCTCGAAATCTTTGGGCGGCTTATAGCTTAGTGAATCTTCGTGATCATTGACTTCAAGATCTCACGCTTTGGTCGCGGCCGAGAGCTTGTGCCCATGGGCGACGTTGACCATGTCTTCTAAGTTTTGCCATATTGCATGTGAAAGTTATATGTGGAAGGTGGAAGGTGGAAGGTGGAAGGTGGAAGGTGGAAGGGTATATATGTAGTGCAATGGATGAGTCGGAGAGTACACGTTGTTCTACGAGAGATGGAAAGGTAGGACGAAGGTAGAAAGTTGAGTCCTTGGGAACACGGGAGGATAGCTTACTATTCAGCGCTAAGAACTGATGAGGAGCGAGCTGCGCGCAATGACAGCCTGAGCAAGACAACGCGAACATGTCTCATCGCATGTCTTACACATGTCACGGTCTTGGCAACTGTCGACCTGCTTATATTAAGAACATCTTCGAAGTTTTAGATGCATTCCTGCGACCGGCTACTGCTACCGGTCAACGCATATATACCAACTATCACCTTTACAACTTACTTAGAAGGCCCATCACCACCCGCGATGTCCGACATTGTGACCGAATATGTTCACTATGCGCGCACCGCATCTCACTTTCACCATGTGTGCAGACATGTTCGGGGAGCTTCGAAAGTATATAGCACATCCTTCCCCATACTCCATCCTTCATGTCAGAAGCTCGTCGTAGACCAGTGGAAAAGGAGCTCATGCCGACTCAACCAACAATCACGACTTCAGTTAACATCCACAACATGACGTCCCCTGCAGCACATCCGCAGACCAGTATGACCGTGGCCCGGCTGGCTGGTCCAGCTGTTGACTCGTTAACTAAGGTATGTCCTCGTGGACCGCCGGCTCCTCGCCCGCCGAACTGTCCTCCTGGTACTTCGCGTTTCTACGAGCACCTGGACGCAGACACTGACTCATCTCGTGCGGACTCTGGCATAGAGTTCAACCCATCTTCACGCGGGCTCGAGAAGGCAAAAGTCCGGTCGTGTCTTGCTCCTGTGAAGAAACTCTTCTCTTCGCTTCGCCGTTCAATACGCAAAACAGTGATTCCTGAAGCTGCTCGACCCGCGGCGAAGAAAAAGGTACAGTCGTATGTTGACTCAATGAAGAGTTTCTTCAGTGAATTGCACTACGTTGTCAAATATGCTGGCACCAACAAGCGCGTTTCGTCACAGCCCTCACCGTGGAGATCGAGTTGGAAGAGCTTCCGGCACCCACCTCAGGACAGCCACAAACGGACCTTCCGATGATACTGTTTCCTCCACCGCCAGCCGCAACGCGCCCATTACGACCAATTCCAAAGCGCCAGATGCCTCTCAGATGGTACCAGGGTGGAGCAGCAGACGAATACTACCGGTTTTTCTTTACTGATCCAGTCACAGACTTTCAGCCACCTGTAAACACTGGTCCCCAGCAGCCGGAACAAACAGCCACTGGGTTTCCATTCCCTATATCGTACGCTGAGCTTGAGTCGTACGATCCAGAATTGCTGACCTCGCTACCGCCACACCAACTGACTTTGTAGACGACCGAGTAGAAAATTCCCGTCGAGGAGATGCATGACCGACGCCTTCCAATGGCGATACCTGCTCCACAGCGAATGGTACTGTCAGACTGCTCCTCTTCGTGTTCTGAAGAGACTGTGAACGATATCCAGCATGATTCAGTCATTATGGCTCAGCAAGCCGTTCGATAGATGAGCCTGTCGGACTGCTTTTTGGTAAGTTCGGACGATGACGATGATTACAATGCTGATGAGGATACCGGTATTGCAACCCAGGTGTCACCGATCACTCCTACAAATCGTCATGTATCAGTTTGCTCTGACTCCGAAAGTGAGCTCGAACCAAATCAGCTATTCGTGGACGGCTCTTCTGAAATTGACGTGATCGAGCATCGAGGATCGCTGTTCACCCAAGGTTCAGAGAATGACTCGGCACGGTTTCACTTCGTCGCGGACCGCGCGACAGTGGCTGCTGGAATATTCTTAGGACGGCGTGATGGCCTACATTATCGCGTTACTCGAAAGGAAGGTAGCCATCAGCAATCTGAGGAAGCAGCCGCATGCCGGGTATCTGACGACAGCGACAATGGGAAGACTCATCTGACTTCCCAATAGCCCAGTCCCTGTTCGCTGACTTCGACACCAGCTTCAACCACAAAGAAGTCGACGATCCAGACAAGCGAAAGTTGATCTTCCTGAGCAACGAGACTGATCAGGAGGACTGGGCATTACGCACCGTGCCGTGCGTCGAGACATGGTTGGAGTTGGATCAAATCCCAGATGAAGGAGTTTGGGAACATCAGGACGAAGATCCTGGAATAATGCACCGGCTCCTGTGGATGGAGTTCTGCCTAGGCGAGGAAGACGAGTGGGCGGACATGAACCACGCGGAGTTAGCGGAGGAGGAGGTGAATTTGCCTCATGTTGAGTCGCTACGGGATGAGTTTCAGCGACGTAATATGCTGGATGCTTGGGACGTAGACTCAGTGAAGATGGATCTTGCGTTCCATGAGCAGCACAAGTTGATGACAGGCCGGATGTTCGGAGCTCTCCTAAGCGCTCAATGTTCGCCCAAGCCTTCCATCACGCTTGTTCCGTTGCAATCCTGTACACACCAATAAACAATTTAAGATTGACTATGTCTCAACCCAGAATTTTCCCTGTCCATCTGTGCGTCATATTTCCTACTGTACTTTCTTCAAATACACCCCCACCGCAATATTGCCGAATCCATCATCCCTCTTATCCTCAAATTCTATACTAACGCTTTCTTGCTTGTACTTCCACAGTCCCGGACTAGAAGGGTCTGTCGAGAAAGGGCAGACGTTCCTTCTTAAGCCGTCATCAGAAGTGCCCTTGCCATCGCAACCTAAACCGTCGTCTTTGATTGCGTCGCAAAAGATCCCTGCTGGACCATTCGAACCATGTGTCATGTCAAGCGCGATTTGACGAACAGGCACATTCGGAGCGAAGCTAAGCACCAGTGTGTTGCCATTCAGGGCTTTGAAGCCCTCTGGGTCGGGCAAGACTGTGATGTTCATATGTGTTAAAAGGTACGCTTCTTCGGCCAGGGTGTATGATGGGTCTTGTGCGTAAATCTTTGGTCTATTACCGTCTAAATATGTGGCGAGTGTGTCGCGAATCGTACAAGCGGCGAGGTGTTGCAAGTACGCGCGACGGGGTACTTCGGGCCACCCTTCACATACTGTGAGAAGACAACCTAGTCCAAAGCAGATGATCTGGTCGATGCGTGCTGTTCCATCTTGTGCATATTTTCCGAAGAAGGATATTAGCTGACGGCGTAGGCAAGATGTGTTCCATTGTGCTTGCCAATCATTCAGCTCTGCTTCTGCGACGGGTTTCGGTGGTTCATTGTTTGTCTCGATAGGACAATTCTGTGTTCCGAAGGTGAACGGAAGTAGTTCGCTGGTGCAATGCTTGCCATACATCAAGCCTAAATTCTGAAGGCTATTGTAAACCCATACTCGATTGCTGAAGTAGGCCACGCCGTCTTCGTTAGTTGTAGCTCTTTCCCTAAGTACAGAGTCCATGCGCTTGGTGCCGTATGTATCGGGCAGGGGGAATTCGCGGTCTAGGAACATCTGGCTACTGTCGCTGTTCGCAGACGCAATGCCTCTGGTTTCATATTCTTCGATGGATTTGTAGGCTGCATACGCGCCATCGAAGAGCTCGCGACGAAAGACAGGTCCATGTTCGGCTATAGCCTTGAGGATGGGCTGTAGCTGTACGACTGGCTTGATTTCCTCGTCAACGTCATTCTTGGTAGTTTTATTGGTGCCTCCAGGTTCAGATTCGAGCGTCATCTCTTCTGTAGACATATCAGTTTGGAGAAAAGAGCCAGTGTTGATGTGCTAGCTTGGGAACGTGCTGTTGCCTAAATACATGTGAGCATGTCACCTCGAGCTTTCAGGGTTGTGCGCATCAATAACCTCGTTCTTTGAGTCGTCTCTGCCATTGTCGATGGAGGAGTATCGCGGCAAGCACAACTGTGCAATGGTACGCACAAAGTCTAGATAGGCGCCAAGAGGTGCACCGAGTGCCAGTCGTCGTCACCCGATCTTGCCTCAAGGCATCCAAAGATGAAGCTAACCGTTGTCGCTATTTTGGGATGAAACGAAGTGATGAAGGCTTCATGGTACTGAAATTCAAGGTGTCGTAGTCTCCGCGTTTCGAGCACGTGGCTGTGCTCGAACGGTCTTTCCTCTTCGACGCCTGCAACTTCAACAACAATCACAAATGATCTGGCTTTGACCACCAAGAATCGCAATGTAAAACTCGCAGAATCAATGGCCAAAGATCTCGCAGCATGCAGCCCTTATCAACCAACCTTCTGAAGTCTGCCTGAGGCCCCACAACGCCGCATCATGGCCCCCAGCGCTAAACTCCACTTCGATGTCCGCCCCAGCCACAATTGTCCGAGCATGGATGCTCTGACCCTTCCACACCCACGGCGAGTCCCAGCCCCTCGCGGGCTGACTGCGCCGTGACTGCTGCGGCGCGGGAGCGCTTGCACCTACCTACACTTCATGATGGCTACAGTTGCCTTGATCCATTCTTGAGAGACATTGCTAACCTCAGTGCGGTGCTGTGATACTGACTTGCCTGCAAACAGCTTCAGATTCACGGGCGTTATCCAGCTCACAGTACAGCCTCCGTATGCTACTTTTTGGGAGGAACTAGGACGCTCACTTGGACTTGCACATATACGAAGGTTTTCGGAGCGGTATAGCGTGGTCAGGCATTATGGAGGTATAGACTTTATTCACCACTACAACGTCGAGGCGCGACAAGCAACTAACACACCTTCAAGACTCCTACACTACAGCCTTACCTAGAGTCATCATCCTCCTCTCATACCTCCTCACCCATCGTCCGCGCCTCCCCCGCTTCAGACACAACCATAAAGCCTCTTCCCGCACTCCCACACGACGCTCCAGCGTACACGGACGAGCCATACCACGATGACCCGCACCACGAAGCATATCGCGACGATCCGTCACCACCAAGAGACGAAGCGAGTCACCAACACGCCGCTGCACACCAGCCCTACACCGACTCACCGCCCACGACACCGAGCGGCACAAACGACGAAAACATCCCCCTAGCACACTTCCTCCTGCACCAACACTATCCCACCGAAGCCCCGCCCTCATACAGCGTCGCTATACGGCAGACAAATACACATCGCGACACGCTGATACACTACATTCCTTCCGATACTCACTCCCACTCCCAGTCACACGCAAACCTCCAACCACCCACGCGCAGAAGCTACGCGCCCGTCCTCATCGAATTCGACCCCGAGTCCGGCGAAGTCGTGTCGAGGACAGACGACGTGCGGCATTCGGTGGAGAACGTGGTTGCCATGTTTGTAGTTGCGGTTGTGTTGTTGATGTTGAGCGGGATGTTGGCGTGGTTTGTTGTTGGGAGCGGGCTGTTTCGGTGAGGCGAGGGTATGCACGGGCGAGGCACGGTGAGGAAAGAATATGGGAATAGGTCATATTGGATTGGCATGGGCTGGATTGTGTTTATGATACCTATGGCTATGGAGTATGTGGTTTTGTGCTGGTGTTTGGGCAGATTTGAGGCATAGGAGTAGTGGTGTAGACCTCGTTGGAAGTTTGGATATGTCGACATATTGATTAGATGCATACGACTTATCAATCTCAAACCCACGTCAAATCCAACTCCGCATGGCGTGTAAGCAATATGAAGAATAAAGTTTATCATTTCCGTACGTTGTGGGGTATGCTGAAGCACAACAAAATATCAACAAAAGCGCGCTTCCCACAGTCCACAATCCACATTCAACCCAGTATCCCTCCCATATTTCCTCTGCCCGTCCATCCGACCCACACATCTCGTCCATCCGACCCACTCCATCACGACCCTCTATCCCTTTCAATATGCATATCCCAAACTTTTTTCACCCACCGAGACACAATCTACCTAAACCTCGCCGTGCAACGACCCATGACCTCGCCCTGGCAGACCAACTCGGCATTGAACTCGGAGCCGTCGAGCGTGAGATAAATGTCAAAGTAGACGCGGTAGAAGGTGCCTTGGGGCGTGTCCATGCGTTCAAAGTCCTTTTCGAGGTTCTTTCGTGAGAGGTCGGATGTGAGGGTGACGACTTCCTTGATGCCTATTTCGTCATTAGCAAGATAGTTGCATTGGGGTGGAAAGTTGGGACTCACGAGGATCCTTGGTGTACTCGGGGCACACATCGTCGTCACAAGCATACAATATATCCTCGTACATGAGCGTAGCGCCGGGTGCGACTTGTCGGAAGAACGAGACTTTGACGGGCTCGCCGATCTTGACGCGCTGGCCCTTTTGCACAAAGATCTGGCGCGTGTACTTGCATCGGTCCTTTCCGTCCAGACTAGGGACACGGTATTGTTCGGGGTGGTGACCCTCTTTGAAGGGCTGGAGGGTGGCCATGAGGTAATGTCGACGGGCGACACGGTGTGTGACGATACGCTCTGTAATACCGGCGGTGACGGCTCCCTTGACGATGGCGGCGACAGAGTCCATGGGTCGGACGACCTTGGACTGGAATTGAGGTGGCACGTGAAGCTTGATCTGCTGGAAGAGGTATTCTGATGCACCGAAACCACCAACGACAAGGACGTTCTGTTTATGTCAGCAACAATCCACTCGCAATAATGCTAGTCTTACCTGTAATGACCTGTTCTGCGCCTGAATAGCGATGATCTGATTTCTGACAAGCTCCAAAATGCGGTTGACCACAGGCTCGAAGCACTGCAGAATCTCCTCATTCGTGAACGTCATGTAGCCCTCCTCGATACCAGCCTCAGGGAACTCAGCCTCGATACCGACATCGACAGCCCACTTCTGCCCATTGTTTCGGAAGTCGGCCTTTATCCTGTTCTCAAAGTCCATGATACACTTTGCGTATACTTTGCCTGCCGTCTTCGAGCCGTCAGGCAGTTTCATTTTCCTAATCTTGGCACGAAGGATGTTGCTGAAATTGCGATTGAGCGCTGTAGAACCGCAAGAGTCACCAGATCCTGCTGTGCACTCGGCTACAGAGAATGGCTGCTCCTCCTCGACCTCGTAAGCGATCAAATCGACGGTACCACCACCGCAATCGACAATGAGAACAGCATCGTGAATCTTCAGGTTGAGCAGACCGGTCTTTGAGCAAAACATGGCAGCGGCTTCGGGTTCGGTGATGAGCGTCAGCCTATTGTCGTTCTCGTCACGGAGGAAACCAGCCTGAATGGCTGCGGCACGTGTTGCAGCCTTTCCTGCATCATTCCAGATAGCAGGCACCGTCAGGTAGTATCTGATATTGCGCTCCTCTCGGTTGAACACCTCACCCAATGTCTTCTGCAGCTGGTTTCGCATTGCCTGCCGCAAGTGGAAGAGGTAGTCGGCGGCCACATCGATCTCAGACTTGCCCGGGGGTAGAGGGGGTAGGTTGATGGGGTCGATGTATGTGTTTCCAGACAGCATGAGCTGCAGCTTGAACCACTCGACCTTTTGCACGCCGGGCTTGGGGTAGCCGGTGGGGGCTAATGCGTCGGCGATATCGGGGCCCCATCCTACAACCTTCTGGTACTGGTCGTAGTAGAGCACGGTTGGAATCTGTTCGGACAATTAGAGACACGTTTATGAGAAGAGCCGAGCCTAGCGCACCTTTTGCTTCGTCTGGTTTCCAGCGCCCGGCCACTCGGTGATGATGTCTTCCTTGGCCTCGGTGTTGGTAGCGAAAGCGAATGCGACGCCAGAGAACGTGGTGCCCTGCGTCTGTCAGCTGCTGCGCCACATGTGGCTGAGACGTGCGATACTCACAAAGTCGATGCCAACAATGAGCTGCGCTTTGGAGCGACCCTCGCCTGGGGCTTCTGCCATGCCCGGCGGGCGGTACTGCTGTGCAGGGGGGCCAGGCGGCGCGCCGTGGTTGGGCGGAGGTGCACCATAGCCGCCATACTGTCCTGCTGGCGGTTGTGGAGGATAGCCAGGCGGGCCTCCTTGAGGCGGATAGCCCATGGGCGGCTGTTGTTGCGGAGGGTACCCAGGCGCGCCCGTGTTAATCGGCGGCAGCGGGCTCGCAGGACGGCCGTGCTGGGGATTCGGTGCTCCCAGCCCGCCCTGGGGGGTAAAGGTGTACGAGGGCGGGCGGCCCAGCGGGTTCTGGGGATTCATGGGGAGCGAGGAGCTGCTGGAGTTGGAGGCTTGGGGCGAAAGCGACGTCGGTCGCTGCTGGCCGGTGGGGTGGACGGCACCCTGTGGTGATGGAGACGGATTCCCTGCTGAGCTCTTGCGTTTCGAACCGACGAGGTTCTTGAAACGGGCATTCATGGAATTCATCAGTCAGGGAGCGGAGGGCTGAGAAGATATGGGTGGGGTGTGGTCAGGTAAATTGGGACAGCTGCTGCGGCTGACAATGCGATCCAACACTGGGCGCCAGACAAGGCTGAGAGCTCCCCGCCAACAAGCAGCCAGAGGCGCAGTCCCTGTGGAATAACTTGAAGCGCTGCTGGAGGCCGCTCTGCGTGGCGACCGAGACTCGAATTCTGTGCGCGAGTCTCGTTCCTGAGCAGGGCGATGCGTGACTGACTGCCAACGCTTGCAGAGGCAAGCCCTACCTTGCGCCTGGAGGGGTAAACGGGCGGGTCATTCAACGACCGGTGAAGACAACAATTGACCTCTCAGCGCCGTCCAAGGACCCACAACCCGCCACAGCGCCCCGGGGTGCCAGCGCTGTCAGACCCGAGCCCGCGTATCCTCTGCTTTCCTGGAGGATTGCAGTGCATCGTACTCGTTCCACGTGCCAGCAAACGCTTGGAGACTCAACCTGGTACGCAGAGCAATCAACCCGAAGAGCAGCTCCAGTCCTGTGGGACAACGGCGGCTCTTGATGCTCGGTTATTGGTAGGACGATATGTTGCGTGCTGATGCCCGATTGGGTGCGACGCTCACCTCAGCTGCTAGACGCATGCGGCAACAGCTCGCAGATGGCGTTTAGTAAGCGAGCGATATTGGTATGCCTCTTTCATAGACTTCATCTTTGCTCCTGCACCTCCAAAAGTATGTACAGCCGATCCAAGATGGGATGGGCGACCGCTTCACCAGTATGATGGAGCTTCGAGAGGCCTGCGAAAGGATCGAGTTCCAGTCATTTCTTTGTTCACCTCCAACGACCCAGCGTCATTCGCATAGAGGCCTCATAGCTCAATTTGGCTGTCACGAATTACTACAGGATATGGAGTGCAGCATGCATCTACACGTTGGCATATTCGATCACCATCAACACTCCCTCTCGATCTCCCCATGAGCAGTAAGATACTCCTCATCAACCGACTCCCTCCTTTCCGTCCTCAAATCGTCCACACCCTCAGTCTCAACCTTTACCTCCTCCTCCTCACCATTAACGTCCTTACTGTCCTTCCTCCACCCCTTTACCGTCCCCTTCTCCCTCCCACCAGCCATCATCAACCCTCCCTCCTTGTCCAGTTCCTCATTCGCCTCCGGCGGCTGCTCAACCCTATACCATCCGACCCCCTCGCCATCTAGACCCATGCTCTTAGCATTTTGTTCTTCGAGCTGTTGTTCGCGCTGCAAATGCTCTCGCAATTGCCGTCTCAACTGTGCACCTTCAGACTCATCCGCCCCGTCCTCCAGCCCAACACCACTCTCACCACTTTCCACCCCGTCACTACCACCTCCACCTCTCATGTATCCCTCAACCCTATGATCCTCAGACATCCAATGACTCCAAATGCTCCACTCGATTTTCTCCGTCCCAGCCTCAAGTCGCAACAGCTTCTCAAACGCCCTGTCTCGTTGATAATTATTACAAAACGCCAATTCCCCCCTCTCCCGCCTCGCCTCGTTCTCTGCCGCGCAAAAGTCCTTCCAGTAGCGCCGCAGCTGAGCAGTAGGCGAGCTTACGGCTGGGTTCCATGGGTTCGCGTTGTTATTGAGGGATGTGGTTGATAGCGATGATGCTATGCCACTGGCAGTGGGGTCGGGACGGGCTGGGTGGGTTTGCGGGTGGTCTGGGTTCGCCATTGTGCCAAGGTTGTGGTTTGTGGGGAGACGGCACGAGGCTGAGGTTTGTCGGAATCGATCGGTTCAGTGTAAAGAATGTGCGTTGCTTGTAGTGATGTGTCTGAGGATGCTGTGCTGTGTATCGTGTGTTCTATAGAGTATTGTTATGATGTGAGGCAGAGCTGTACTGTTGTGATGGCGGAGGCTGACCTCGTGGTTAACCGCTGACGATGTTTGATGGGAAAGTGCGAAGACAACATTGTGGGCAAGTCTCTCGAAGCGAAGCTACTCTGTCCATGGTACGGCTCTGTCATGTTGCTGTGGCAGGCGTTGAGGTGTCGTCAACACTTGCCTTCATGTGATTGAGATCTCATGCATACCAGGGTCTACTATCTGGCTCAACCAAACCGTACTCTCCAATCATGTTTAAGGAACCAGATAATAGCCACTTTACCACATTTGTTGAGCTGCAATCGTAAACGCGTATATATGAGATCTCAAGGTGTTTCTTGCAAGTGAGAGAGGTGGCTTGGGGATGTTAAGTGTATTATTGTACGCTGTCTCAGCTGCTATGACCTTTGTGAACTTTTCAAGACAAACTCGAGGGACCCAAAACCCTTGTGGGTCCCTTTGTCATCCCAGCGCTTGGGATATGATGCAATATAAAAGTACAATCTCCGTGTCCAAGACCAAAGAACGCCGGCGCTGATGAGGACCAAACCCCATAGGATGAAATGTCCACGAAATGAGAGAACAGCCATACGAAAACTGTGACGAAGGATCCATTCGAAGGAAAGCAGTGTAAGCTCTGAACATCTTCACAGCTTCGACTCGGACTAGATGCTGGCGTGCTGCTGTTGTGAAATCACCTAACGACCTGCCGCAGCTGGAAGTTTCCTGTCAAACTCCGGCTTCTTCTCGTCCTTTTCCGTATTCTTAAGTCTCGCAAGCAGTAGTGAAAGCGTCTTCTTCTCTCTGCCATCATGCTCTAACACATGCACCAGGTCGCGAACTTGAATCTTGGATCCGATTTCCGTGTTCTCGATGTCGGTACCGAACGTGCGTTTTCGACCACTAGGACCCTTCTCGACATTCGGTGCTGCAGGCGTAGCCGTGCCACTGCCACTAGCGGCGGGGTTTGCTCGAGGTGTTGACGCACCAGACGCACCTCCTGCACCACCACCACCACCACCACCACCAGTCATCCAAGCGTACTTCTTCTTCTTGCCGAAACCAAGCGCCATACTAGCTGTCTCGTTGGCTTTGCGATGAAGCACATCCTCGGTTTGGTTTTGCTTCTTCAATGCATCCTTGTCTTTCTTGGTCATCTTGTCAGGAGGCGGCAGTAATACAGCTGGTGTCTCTGAAGGTGTGGCAGCACTGCCTTGTTGACGCTTTTGGCGCTTCTGGAGCCGAGCTTTCTCGTACTTCTCATCATCTACGACCTTGCGCTTCAACGCATTTGCAACCCGGTTTGGGCCCTGGAAAGTCCGCTGAGGCGTCGGAGGTGCTTCGCTGGGTGGTGTGGGGAGGCGTGCCGCATTGGGGGTTTCTGATCCAATTAGCAACATATTTCGAGTCTGGATCTTGTTAGCTTACGTTTGCTCGCCGTTGAGGGAGGACTGACAGCGCTGTCAGGCGCCTCCCAAGGCGTCCTCAAGATGTTTTGAGGAGCGACCATCTTTGGCTGAGCATCCTTCTCCACCACGGCTAGATCGACGAGTTGCGGATCAATGACCCCATGAGAAGTATACTGCCGACCTTGGCTAAGAGCGAATGCATCTTCTACCAGACTCCGTACTCGTTCTTCAGCAGCCAGAGCAATGAGCGAAATGATCTCTACGAGGGGTGCGTTCTGGTTAAGCAGACTAGCAGCCTCGAGGCCGATGATCTGCTGGCCATCTGCACCAGACTGTGTTCGCGTGGTGTCGCGTGGCGTCTTCTCAGGGATCTTGTCGAACAATCCGTCCACATTGACTTGTATACCAGCGTCGTAAGCCCGTTTCGCCATCCGGTGTCGTAGAACGTTTCCCTCGAGGAAGGGATCTGTAAGGGGATGCTGAGCAGACTCGTTCAGTATGCGCGCAGCCTGTTCATGCTTTCTGATGAACTCTGCCTCGTGCTGATCCGGTGTCACCTCCTGTTGCAGGGGACCAGTGCCCTGGAACGCGCCATGACTGCCCTGCTGGCTCCAATTGTTGAAGCTCGAGTTTGGGGTATTTGATGAGCCTGTGGCCTGCGAATTGAACGATGCGCCTTGCGTTCGAGGAGCACTGCGCAGGAGCAGATCTTCCTCAGCACGTAGATCGACGATGCCGCCCTCCAGAACATCGTTGAGATGGTTCACATCTGTCTCCCGCCCACTTGGCTTCTCGAGTTCTGAGTTGTCCTGGGCCCTGCTGTATGGCATCTTTGGCGGTGGCATTGGATTCGGAGGGGGAGGCTGTTGTACGCCATTTGGATGCTGATACGGCTGTGGCTGGTGGAACGACGGCGGCGGCTGTTGCGTAGCAGGCGAGCTTGGGACAGACAGCATGCCGGCAGGGTACTGGGGAGATGTGGCATATGGCGACTGCGGCTGGGACTGGGGATACGGCGAGGTAGCAAATGGCGACTGATAGGGCGGCGCGGGCGATGGCGGGTTCGGCGACAGGCGCTGACGCTTCGCAGGCGGGATGCCGTGGCCCATGTTCGGCGACATGGCGGTAGGCGACTGCTGGTATGAGGGCGGCGAGTACGGGCGCTGCTGCCCATAGTGGTTCAGATTCTGCGTCTGAACGGGCGGCGGTTGCTGGCCATGTTGCTGCGGATACTGTTGCTGGTTGTAGTGTGGGTGGGCCATGGTGGGAGGCAGCGTCCCCAGTGGGGAGTGCGCGGGCTGAGGCTTTATCGGCGCGTCATCCGGAGAGGGCTCGTTCGCGAGAGATTATTTTCGGGGAGATGCCGGCATCGGTGGTAGTCGCGGTTGAAGGCGGCGGGTTGCGCGTGTCGCTACTTGTGATGTCTCGGTCGAGGAGGAGAAGGGCAAGATGTAGAATGAGGAGCACAGGCCGCAGCTGCTTAGTCACACGCGCGCTCAGACAAAGCGCAACGGCTGTCAGGACAATGGAACCTCACTCACTCCCTCACTCACCATCTCGCATATCATTCAGGTAGCCTTGACGAGTGCAGAAGCAGCCGGCCAATGTAATCTCGCGACAACAAAGTTGGCACTAATAGAAACAGACTGAAATTTCTGGATCCTCTCACCACCACTGACGCGTCCTCTTCCGCCTTCCTCTAGCTCGCACGCATCAGCGTCCACTCTACCCAACTCTCGATTTCACTGGACTTGATCACCTGAGGTCGCGTAAATATCGCCGGCGGTATGGCGACAAAGAGGAAGGCTGCCTCCATGGCGCCCGACGAGGAAGACCCGGTCGACCCTTCCGACGAGCTTATGTTCCTATGCTTAGGGGGAGGCAACGAGGTGGGCCGGTCGTGTCACATCATCCAGTACAAGGGCAAGACAGTAATGGTGCGTAGTGTGGCATGCGATAGACATAAGCAGGCAGACTGACATGAGGCAGCTTGACGCAGGCATGCATCCTGCATATGAGGGCTTGTCTGCGATGCCTTTCTACGATGAGTTTGATCTCAGCACAGTCGACGTGCTGCTAATATCACAGTATGTATATGCGGACTCTGCCCTTCAGTTCCAGTATCTTAGCGGAGGGATTGAGGCGCATCACTGCAGTCGGGCTTCGCTCGCGCTGTGCAACCCAGCACTTTGTATATCAGAATCAATGGAATATATTTGCATTCTACCAGACCGACTCCGGTGATGTGCCTTATCCCTCGCACCCATCACTTGTACATAACGAGTTCCCGGCATCTATTTGAGCATCATCTACCAGATAGACCGAGTTGGGTTCAAAGACTGACCTCGCACAGTTTTCACGTAGACCATGCCGCATCACTACCATACGTGCTTGCGAAGACAAACTTCAAAGGCCGAGTGTTCATGACACATCCGACCAAAGCCATCTACAAATGGCTCATCCAGGACTCTGTCCGCGTTGGCAACATGTCCAGCTCATCAGAAACAAAGATCCAGATGTATACCGAAGCCGACCATCTGAACACATTCCCCGTGATCGAGGCTATTGACTTCTACACTACGCACACTGTCTCAGGTATCCGCATTACACCATACCCGGCAGGTCACGTCTTGGGTGCTGCCATGTTTCTCATGGAGATCGCTGGCCTTAAAATCCTGTTCACTGGCGACTATTCAAGAGAAGACGATCGTCACTTGGTCTCAGCCACAGTCCCGGCAGGCGTCAAGGTCGACGTTCTCATAACAGAATCTACCTTTGGTATATCGACGCACACACCACGCGTCGAGCGCGAGGCTCAGCTCATGAAGTCCATCACCGACGTACTCAATCGCGGCGGTCGAGCTCTTCTGCCAGTGTTTGCTCTTGGTCGTGCTCAAGAGCTGCTCCTCATTCTTGACGAATACTGGACGAAGCATGAGCAGTACCAGAAGATACCCATCTACTACAATTCCAGCCTGGCGCGAAAATGTATGCAGGTATATCAGACATATCTCGGCGCCATGAACGATAACATCAGACGACTGTTCGCCGAACGCATGAACGAGGCTCAAGCAGAAGGTGACACCGGACGACGAGGAGCATGGGACTTCCGCTTTGTGCGCTCACTGAAAAGTGTCGACAAGTTTCAGGATCTCGGAGCATGCGTCATGTTGGCTTCACCCGGTATGATGCAGTCTGGTACTTCTCGTGAGCTCCTCGAGCGATGGGCACCCGATCCACGAAACGGTGTCATCATCACCGGTTACTCAGTCGAGGGAACAATGGCAAAGCAGATCGTTCACGAGCCAGATCAAATACCTGCAATTATGACGCGTTCGTCCAACGCAGCGAGGCGGCCAGGCCAGCGTGAGAACGAGCAAAGCATGATTCCACGACGATGCACTGTACAAGAATACAGTTTCGCTGCCCACGTGGACGGCAAGGAAAACATGGAATTCGTGCAAGAGGTCGCCGCACCAGTAGTGGTGAGTTCTTGCCATTTAGTCTAACACTTGACATTTACGGTGAAGTGGATGTGAGAACCTCACTGACAGCATCGCAGATCCTTGTGCACGGTGAGAAGGGCAATATGACTCGTCTAAAGTCTAAGCTCCTTTCATTCAATGCCCACAAATCTGTCGCAACCAAAATCTACTCACCTGCAAATTGCGAAGAACTTCGCATTCCCTTCAAGACAGATAAAGTCGCCAAAGTTGTCGGCAAGCTCGCTTCTCGCGCGCCACCCCTACCACGGTCACTCAAAGCTAACGGCGAAGAAGCCGAAGCTGTGTATGAGGAAGACAAGGTTGAGATGATCTCTGGTGTGCTGATCCAGAACGACTTCAAGATTTCCCTCATGGCACCCGAAGACCTCAAGGAGTACGCCGGCTTGACCACAACGACAATTCTCTGCCGCCAACATCTCACCCTCTCCGCCGCGGGCATCGACCTCATCCGATGGGCGCTTGAAGGCACATTCGGCGCGATCGACGAGGACAGTATTACGGATGCGAACATTGATGGCAAGGAAAGCAAAGTGAACAGCAACGGCGTCAACGGCGAAACCGCAGACGAAGAAATCAGCCGCACACAGACCAAATTTCAAGTTATGGACTGCGTAAACGTCCTCGTCAAGAATGGCGGCCGTGTCGAAGTAGAATGGGAAGGCAATGTCATTAACGACGGCATCGCCGACGCGGTCCTCGCCGTCTTATTCACAGTCGAAAGCTCACCCGCAGCTGTAAAGCGTACGTCCAACTCCTCAAGCCCCATTGATTACCTCCAGACTACTAACGCGACACACAGAATCCTCAAAACAACACTCCCACACCCACCCCTCCGAAACCCACTACGAATCCCTAGACTCGCAAAAGCACTCTCCCAACTTGTCCCACCGCTTTAAACAACCCCATCCACACCATACACCAGACCCAGCAACACGCCTCGCGCGGCTATGTCTCTTCCTCGAAGCACAATTCGGCGAAGACGCCGTGTCACCTATCCGCTTACCACGAAAATCCACTTCCACCACCGATCCCGCGACCAACGGCACCGATACCGCCATGCCCGACGTTTTCAGCGTCGCCGCGTCGCCCGAGATCACGTCCGAGCTGTCGGCAGAAGACAAAGCGGAGTTGAAAAGGCTGCATAACCTAGGCATTCCGGTGCCGGGCATTGAGATTAGGTTCGATAAGTATGTGGCCAAGGTGTGGTTGGAGAATCTGGAGGTCGAGTGTGCGAGTAATCCGTTGAGAGCGAGAGTTAAGGCGGTTGTGGAGAGGGGGGTGGAGACTGTTAGTGGGCTTTGGACATAGATGAGGAGTGAAACATGGTGGTGGAGGTGGGTTCACGAGGGTAAAGGTTTGGTGGTTGAGAGTGCGAATGTGATGGAGTAGGTGTTCCCAGGTTGAAGCTTTGGTGGGTTTCTGCGAGGCGACGTAGACCATGATGGTTTCGTGGCTGGCTCATAATCAGGCTTTGTGATTGAAGTCTATCAGGCTTATATGTTACATTTTCCACTTCTGCATAAATCTACAAAGGCATTCTAGTTCTACATGATATTTTCCCCTTGATGATGAAACTTTGGCGCGCTCGCTCGCTGATATGAGAATGAACCTTTTTGAAACGCTCGCAGAATGCTGAACACGCTTGCTTGAAATGCAGATAACGCCGAAGGACATCCGATCCCAGGCTCCCGAGACACGATGGTAATGAAAGAGCATTCTGTTGGTTGCCGTGACCGACCGATCGTCTGGTCGTGGTGTCGAAGTCATTGGCCCGTCAAGTATTCAATAGCTCTCACGCATCCCACAAATGCCGTCCCCTATCTCGCCGTATACTCCCATAATTCCAATCCTCATCTTCCTCAAGCAAACTCTCCATGATACTCCCGACATCCGTATTCGTCACTGTAATCGCGTCTTCCTGGTCCATTCTCTTCCTTACGCGATATACCTGCACCGTAACGTACGTGACCAGTGCAGTGCCAATGACGAACGCAGAAATTGCCAAAACCGTGTTGACTGGGATCGGATTACCGCCAAAATGTCCCTTGGTCAGTGCGTCGACGGCGGTTTGGGAGAGGTTGACAAGCCCGGAGAAACAGATGATCGTTCCGTAGACGCGCCCGAAGGTTGCGAAGCCGAAGACTTTGGTCGCGTAGTCGGACATGGCGGAGTAGTAGAGTGGGCGCAGGAAGACGAAGAGAACGACGTTCACGTAGCCAGCCCACAGTGCTGAGATGGAGCCGATGATACCGATGGCGGTGATGATGATTACGAGAATGAGGAGGACGCCGGGTGTGCTGACGTTGTCGAGTAAGGCGCCTAGGAATGGTGTGCTGATGACACCGCCGAGTGGAAGGGCCCAGTCGAAGAAGTCGTTGATCTTGGTGGCTGACTCGACGGAGTTGAGCATGTAGATATATTGTTCTCGAATCGTGGCGATGAAGTAATTCATCCTAACCATCTGTAAGACGGTGAGGAGCGTGAGGAGAATGAACCAGGGCGTGAGCATTTGTTCT
The DNA here is from genome assembly GCA_010015745.1 of Setomelanomma holmii. NCBI lineage: Eukaryota > Fungi > Ascomycota > Dothideomycetes > Pleosporales > Phaeosphaeriaceae > Setomelanomma > Setomelanomma holmii. The sequence goes on from ML978207.1 coordinate 158,596, forward strand.
CTTGCAGTCTTGTTGTGTAGTGCACCCCAGACACCTGATGCTTCTTGCTGGTCTTCGATCTTCTGCTCTTGCTTCTTGCGCCATTGTGCGTCGCCGACGAGGTCGTCGAGCTGGCTCAGTCGTTGGCGTCGACGGGCACTGCGGGCTTTTCTGCGTCGCCAGATCTCATCGTCGGGCAGCTCGTCGTCTGAGGAGTGCACATCGCGCAAGTTGTCTTCAGCTCGATGGATCTTCATCTCCAGCTGTGGGACGGTCTTATAGGATTCGCTAGGTAAGATGGTCAATTGAGCAATCGCGATTGCCAGTGGCACTACGAGGTACATGAGGAAGAAAGTCTGCGGCTTGAAGCCTCTGTTGCTAGCCTCGTATATGAGTCGGTAGAATAAGAAGACTGCAGCGGAAGCATCAAATGCGCCTGTCACAAGCGCAACAATGCTGCCACCGTACTTGGGGAAGGCATTGGCGATCTGGAATGAAGGTAGGAAGACGAAGGTACCTCCTAGCGCTAGAAAGAAATTCCCTACTGTGTAGCCGTCGAACTGCTCAATCTGAAAGGCCAGGCTCATAAGGATGCTTCCCAGAGTAAGGCAAAGACAGCCAAGGAGAAGACACAATCTCGGGCCATAGCGGTCAAGCAAAGTTCCGACCGGTAGCGCTGATACGTTTGCAGTGGTGGACGCAAGTGAAAAGAAGAAGTTCAGACGCAGGTCTTGCTCGAAGCAAACCTCGACGTCGGCGTCGAGCTCTTCCACTGTGCAAAGGTCACGAAAGACACCTTCCTTGATGAGAATTGGCTTGAGAGCGGCGAATCCAAAGACGATGCCGCTCGCAAACCAACAGCCAAGTACTGTTGCGATGACCTGGGCTACAATGCTTTGTTAGCGCTTAACGTTGTGACATTACCGAATTAGGCAAAATTTACCGATACGCTTCGTGGTTGAAACCTTATAAGGCGTCAATCCACCATACTCTTCACCAGCGACAGGTTCTTCGGGCTTCTTTATCGCATCATAGCTGATAACTCTTCTGACAGTCTTCCCAGGCACTCCCAAAAAGCCAGTGCCTGAAATGGCGCTCTCCAGAGAAAGCCGACGTTCCGCCGCGTGCTCGCGACTAATTTGCCGGTCGATCGGCGGTAAGAAGAGGTCGACTAGTGCTTCCTCCCGATCATGGCCTTCTTGCTGCGTAACGTGCTGAATGAGGGACATTCGAGCAGCAATTGGCTTCTCTCACGATGGGAATTGCAGGGCCAAAAAGGGGTCCAGTGGAAGTGAAGAAGTTTGGTCGCGCGGTTGCAAGAAAAAGTGGGCGAGACGGTCGGGTTAAGATTGATGCGCATACCCTGGCCTCATGCCATGGCCTGGATCGGACTCGCCGGGATCCCCCATGTGATCACTCATCTTGTCACTCTAGGAAAGTCACGATGCAAACTTTGATGTAGTTTCGAGATCTGCTTTGACCGCTGCAGTGCATTGTCGCTTGTGAAAGTGCCGGCAAACGGTGTTGTGCTCGGTGAGAAGGGTGGCTGATTGGCTAGTTAGTACAGTTGAGCTCTTATTGGCAGCTCAATCGCCGATCCCCTCGCGCAGGTTTATTGCAGGTTCCATGACTTTGGCACAGCTACTGCACATAAGCTGTAGATAACACCACCACAACAGGCTATTCTTCTGGAGATAAGATACCAATCGATGGGTCGAAAGTACTTACTAACATTATTGCTCATATTTTCCAGGACCTCTCACTCTATAGGAGGGGGTATTTCTGGCCTGCTCCACGCCTTATGCTGGACATGAAGCATCACACAATGGACGTCGCCGGATCCAGAAACGCGACGCGCACACATGCGTTACATTCAACGCAGTATATGAATCGCCTGTAGTTCTGTGATGGCGAAGACGGCGCACTTCAGATTTGGTTGATCACAGCGACATTTGCTTCATCGACACGATGAGTAGTGAACATCTCTAGATGTGACAGCGAGTAGCAGATATGGCCTTCTCAACTTCAGCTCCGTGTCGACAAACTTTATAACAAACAATATCAATACCCCCTTTCGACGGCAACCTAGGTTCTCATGGGTACAACTAATCGCGTCTCCAGCAACTCGGTGCATGTTAGAAGATCGAGCCTATTTCGGCAACTTCGAGATGCAGACAACGCAGATAGTAGCAAACACAACTCTGCAGCAAGCTCTTATCTGAGCAACGAGATATCGTATCCACTGCGCGACGATGGCCAAACGGTGGAAGTGCCGGCTGAAGGCGGCGAGTACAACGACGATGTCGATCAATTATCGCCTGAGGCAAGCCTAGAAGAAACCGCGGCATGGCTTGACGTTCTGTGCGAGAAAGAGCTAGCTTGTATGGACTGGACATCGGACTATGAAGGCTTAGCCCGTGAACGAACGGGTACAAGAGGCGAGGACTTGAACCTCAAAGTGCTGGACCGCATTCGCAGAGGTAAAGGAGCGCGCCGCGCTCGATTTGAGGATCTTCTCGCGCCACTGCGACTCGATGTACCCAAGGCATATCGCAAGAAGCCGATCAAGGAGACCTACCAGGAAATGGCGGTTGTCATTCGCACGTGGAATCAGCATGTCGCGAGCGTCGAAGAAGACTTCGAGGCTCGCAAAACGCTGATGACTGCGTTGTGCAATCGCATTGACTTCTTACATGCAGCTGTGCAAAAGCGTTGGACCGCCGACGCTCATGATAAAACCTGCAGGAATGTCCTTCTTGCTATACATGCATACCGGCCAGAAATAACAGACTTCGAAACTCAGGATTCCACGGATCTTCTCATCATCATCTTGGCCCACATAGGCTTCGCAATTCCCGACATTGACGACCATCTCAAATACCTCATCTTCTTCACCTTAGTCAAAGAGCGATTGTACTCTGCGCATGCTGTGAACGCCGAGACTCGACAGCTGCTTGAACGCAACATCGCATTAGCGAGGCTAAACGGGTATACACAACAACGAGTAAGACACGAAAAGACATTGCGCGGCTGGATCAAGGATGGCTTCCGCCGCGAAGGTGAAACTATAGCTGGGCGCATCAAAGCAGCCCGACGAAGAATATATCTGAAGTCTTTAGAAGGCTTGCAAGACCTCGTTATCCCGCAGACGGCCCTGAAGATCGTCCTCAAGGATCTTGTCTCCAGAACAGGCGCAACGGTCACTGTGAACCATGAAGCAGTGTCTCAGCGCTGGGCGCAATTGCTCGCAGGTAGCGAGATCGCCACCAGTCACCTAGAACCATCAACATGCCAACTCTTCGAAGAAGCCATAACGCATTACACCGCGGCAGCCGAAAACATAGCAGACATGGAAACGATCAATCACGAGCGAGTCTACACACGAGCTGTCAAATTCGCTGCTTTAGACGTTCAGACCCCTACTGAAGCTGATCGGCAGCAAATTGTAAATCTACGAATGGCTCATCCAGGAACGACAAAAATGATGAGCGACGCCATTCAAGGACTAGCGGAGACCAAAACCAAGGGGGGGCAGACAATGCACAGTATGGCCGAGATCGAGGCCGAATTGGATACGATGCTCAAAGCAGCGGAGGAAATGAACGAGAAGTACGAACAATTCGAGGATTTGATGGAGAACGAGCTGGGTCTGACCGATCTCTGAGTTGTGAATGAAATTGATGTTCTACAACCCAGGCTTTTGAACTCGAACTAGGTTTGTCTCAAGTAAAGTCTTACCCACTCTTCTCTATATCTATATAAATTTGGTCTTTCCCCTCGTTCCGTCTTCCCATCCCTCACGAACTAAGCAACACTATCTGCTGTCTTACAACACACGTACATACCCCATGAGCCTGCACATGTAACCTTAACCAGTAATATGGCAAACCCGCCGAACCATCAAGCATGCTCGGTTCTATCCGTGTGACGAGGAACAGACTGCTCCAGCGTGTCCAACAAGAAGTACTACGGTACTATTAGCTCGGTTAGCTTACGCTACGGCCACAAACCGAGTGAATTACTCACGGTGGTGACGCTATGGGAGGCCTGTGCTGCCCGTAACCGTACTACTGCTGCACGAGCCGATTACTGGCCGTAAGCTGCCTCTGATTGGCTGAAGGAGCTGCTTGCCTGTGAAGAAGTACTAAAGGAGCTGTTTTCTTGGGAACCAGCTCCTCTCCCAGCGTGGATTTTATCGGCTTTTCTCTCCAAAATCTCGAACTCTTGGAGGGAGCTCTTTACCAGGCCTCGCTGTAACCAGCTCTTCTGCAACTGTATAGCTTGTATTGTAGCGCCGTCAAGGCGGTTGCGATCGTTGGTGACTGTTCGGCCAGCCTTACTAAAGGCGCGCTCGCACTCGCAGCTGGTGTAGGGGATAGAGAGGTAGTCGCTGGCAATTTTGAAGAGGATGGGATAACGGTGGCGACCGTATTCGAGCCACCAGGCCCATACTTGGTCTGTTCTGATCAGCTCAATCTCATCCTCACTCCCATTTGTATAGTCAAATAGCAGAGAGTCGAAGTACTCGTCAAGTTGACTTGATCGCTTCTGACGCTTGTTCTTCGCATTAGTAAGCAGGTAGAGGTCCACCTCCATTGTGCGCTCGTAAAGGCTATCGCTGCTGCCACTTGGGAGCTTTCTCCGACTTAGTGGCTGCAAGAGCTCGTCCTCAGCCTGCTCCTCTTGAATATACTGCTTGTGGGTTCTGCGGATAGAGTCCTCGGCTTTCTTGTACCACACAGGAAAGCTCTTCCATTGAGTCTTGAACTACTGCAGGCGTAGCTTTGGGTGAAGCGCGGCGGCTACAGCGTAAAAGCTGACGTCAAGTTTCATAAGAATGGAGTCGAAATAGACGTCAAGCTTGAGCTTCCCAAAGGAGACAGCATTTGAGAGGAATTCTGACTTGTTTGTGCGCTCGTTAGCCTCGCTATAGTGCGCCCACAAAGCTTGCAAATTAGGTAGTGTTTGCCAAAGAGATCCATACCCAGAGACGCTGTTGGAGCCCTCCAGGCGCTTAGTCATCTCATATGGAGGCTGGAGAAAGTCGACAAGCTCTGCAACCTCGTCCCACTCGTCGTCGGTGGGAGCGTCTGTAAGAGGACTGTAATCGAGGTCATCGTCGATATCGTTGTGGAGGCGGAGAGCTCGAATGAAGCGCTTAATTGAGTCCTTAAGCTCGAGGCAACGAAGGAGCATAAGATAGACTGAATGCCAGCGGACGCCGCCGGCCTAACGCAGCTGCAAGGTGTTGTACTTGAAGAGAGAGTCCTCGGGATTGCTCTCCTTCTGCATTGAGAAGAAGAGCTCTCGTCGCTTATGGGATGCACACACTGCATTCACGAAGTTGTGTAGCTTGCCGACGACTCTAAGTTGTCGAATTTTCCTGAACTGATCACGCGGAGCAGCAGCAGCGATCTCCTCTTCCCATTTGCTAACCCCATCTCCATATATTGTAGCTTTGACGACGAGGTTGATGATATGGCCCGCACAGCGCATGCGGTTGTCGGCCGTAATGTAGATGCTCGGATAGAGGTTGAGAGACTTGATGAGCTCGGCGTTGTTACTGGAGGCGTTATCACCCACAAAGCAATGGAATTTTCGCGCGATTCCAAATTCGTCGAGTACGTCGCGTACGATAGAGCCTTGGGCAGCCCCAGTATGATCTCTGTATAGGTTGTAGAAGGCGATCAAGAAATCTTGTTGTTTGAAGTCGGCATCTGACATGTATTAGATTATTTTGGTGTTCTTGCTCAAACGGCACTAGGGCTCACCGCTCGCTCAAGTTGGAATTAGCGGCCGGGGAAAGCGGCAGGATACGGTAAGACCTGCCGTTTAGGGAGACTTACCGACGAAATGGGCAACAACTCCAAGAAAGCTCAAATAGTTAGATGACGTCCATACATCTAAGCTTACGCTTATCCTTGACTTTGAGCCGTCCAAAAGCGCCTCTACCTGGCTCTATCTCTCCTTGAACATGCTCAGGACGTAGCTCCACATTGTGCTCTTCGAACTCGGTAGTGCTGGGAGGAGACTGCTGCGGTTCCATGTAAGTAACCCTTGAAGAGCTGGTGCAACACCATTGCCAAAGCTAACGTCCTTGAGGATCACCCAGTCTACGAGCGCTGCCTGTAAGGCCTCTTCTTGCCACGGCGAGTGAGATATACTACTACCCAACCCAGCTACCTTTGCTGCTTTGAATGGCGACGAAAATCCAGGCTTTGAGGGCGTCTCTGGGAGCAAGCCGGTGGCAGGATCGATGCGGTGGACCTTCCTCATATGAGAGACAATATGGGCAGTACCGCATACAACTTTAGCGTCTTCTCTGGCTCTAGCAAGGTGGCAGAGTCGGCAAAGCCAGAGCTTCAAGAGCGTGCCGTCAGCCTTGTTATACTCAAGCTCAACACCAAATTTCCATATATCGGAGGCCTTCCTCGCCCCAAGAAGAGCGCTCTTGTGCCTCACTTTATAGCCTATTCGGTTGTCCGGTAGCCTATCTCCCTCAAGGTGTATATGGCCAAAGTTGACCTCGAAACGCTCTCCAATAACGCCACTAAGTTTCCCATCGGGATACTCGTGAGATCGCCCAATAGAGGTGGCCGACGAGGAGCTTGAGGAGGGCAGCGGCGAGGATGGCGGAGCTCGAGCTTTGGCCAATTGTTTGGAGGCAGCAGAGTGGATGACGGATGCAACAATAGGACTGGCAGCAGCCAATGAGAGACAAGAGTGGAGGCTCATGATAGGTAGAGAGACTTGGAGAGATCTGCTGTGAGATCTACTGTAGAGAAGAGTAGGTTTCCAAAGAGCAGATGGAGCAGCAAAGATGGGATGAGGTGGCAAGTAACCATCACCTCCACCATCACCAGCAGCCTCCTATAGCTCCCCAGAGAACAACAACGCGTCGCGTGGCGCGCTCGTGTCTGAAACTACAGGTATTCTGCTAACAAAGCGAGACGGTGATAGGACGCGGCTGGCAGCCGCTCTTCCGCTCGAAAATTTGCTTGTTATACTGCAGTATGCCGTACTACGGCTCCCAAAACGTCACCATACGCCCTACGCTACTACCTCCTTCACACTTGGCTACTTAGTGCTTATTAAGCAGTACAACCGTACAGTAAGCCGTAGCACTACTTCTTGTTGGACACGCTGGACTGCTCCCGGAGCGCGAGACGTCAACATCAACGTTCCTGAAGCGCCGTTGAGCAACGAGCCAACCATAAATATCGGGATGGGACAAGTGTCCTTCTCATAGGACGATATCATCGTGAGTGCCAGAATGTGTGGGCATTGTGTACTTGGCATATACATCGCGCTCTATATCCTCTACCATGGCTACGCAGTATATTGTTCATTCACAACTCATGTATACACAATGCCATCTAATCACAACGCACGATTGCGCGACTCTATAGCAATGCTTCCAACTTTCACTATATCAGCCGAACCAAAACCATCAGAATGCCTCCTTCTACGACCTTCAAGATCCCCGACATGCCTTTCGCACGCACCAAAAGCTTTCAGGCTGGTCCTGAAACCTTGAATGCTGGTACGAAAGACTCATTGCCGCACGAGCAGGTCTTTACCTTCGCCCAGGTGGCGGAGATGAGCGATGCTACGTACTGGCAGGATTGGAAGATAGAGTCGTCTGGCGATGACCAGTATGATGCTTTCATGGCTTTGATACTCCGCACTTCTGCGATATAGTAGAGCTATGCCATCAAATAGACGGTCATGTGGGTGTGGATGCTGGTGTCGAGTCAGCTTCTTCGCAGATACCGTTGGCGACAGTAACGCTGGATGACTTGCAAGGTCTCAACGTGCCTGTGGTAGCAGGAGGACTATCAGCATCGGCGTCCTGGGCTCACATGCGCAACGAGATGGATGTTTGCTTTGAGAAGAGGCCCGAGATTAAATCTAGCGTCAAGTCGTATCCTAGTTCGGGCGCTGAACATTACTCGGCCCACTCACATCGTGAACCAGTCAGCAACGACTCCAATGAATTGCTATGGCCAAACGACGCAGTTCTTACCGAGGCGTTTTCGGCAAAGAATCTCAACCAGGATCTGCTTCGCTGTGCCCATGTACGAGAGCCAGGTGTGGAATACCCAGACAATGGAATCCACTACCTGGTCACGGAACTTGCGCGGGCCCACCGTTTTTTGAAGCTCCGGCCACGCTGGCGATCTATGAAGTATATCGCAGACTGGACGCGTGAGATGTATGCGCTGCTCACAGCCGTCGAGAACGAAAAGAATGGCCTCCAGCCTTGGGAACCGCTGTCTGAGGTGCTGAACGAATATGTCACAGCACTAGACGATTACCAGTCCAGCACAAACATCATCACACAGAACTTCTGCAGGAAGACGAAAACCAAGATGGTAGATACCATGATAGATGTCACGGTAGATATGATGGCAATGGAAAGCGAATTGCAATGTCTCATGGCTGACCTGCCTGGGCTTCGCTTCACACCGGCTATCAAGCTGATGAAGCAAATCATTGACGAAGATTGTGAAGAACAAGGAAGCTTACTTCTATGGACCATTCCGGAGACTGAGGGGCGCTTTAGAACCCGGTTGTCTTCTGCTTGGACCTGGACAGACTGAAAGGGTCAACAAGAGGAACACCTTGGATGTTGCCGTGTCTCGTACAATTTCAAAATCAAGAACAAGCAGTATCCACAAACGTAACACTCTAATACTGATATGAGCTCCTTCGGCATGTGATCCAATGTGCAGGTCGTGTGAGGGAAATCGGGTGACCCACTTGGTCAGCCTCTACAGGAGATGTCTTACTCACCACAGGCCTTCTAGAAGCATACCTAGCGATCCAGAATATCTCCAAGAGCTTCTAGTAGTCGTTGACGTTCGTTAGTAGGAAAACAACATTCCGCATCAAACAGCCGACGAAGCCTCAAACATACGTAAGACCACAGTTCATTGTGCAGAACCAACGAGATGTCATAAGTCGCCGTTCACACGACTCGCACCATGATTCTCGACCCTCTCAGCCTGCGCCGGAGGAAACGTTCCGCGCCGCGACCAATCCTGGCATGCCTACACTATGTGATGAAACAACAACAAAGAAGCCTTCGAACCTCGACCTCGGCACATCACCAACTCAGCAAGATCGCACAATAAATGACATGTCACATGCCACAGTCTTGACCAATCTTGGGCAATTGCCGGCACTCCGGGCAATCCTCCTTCCTTGAGCAGCATCGTCATCTTAATCTGGAGCTCTTTTTGTCCGTCTTGGCGATGGTGCGACTCTCGAACAAAGAAACTCTGGCCCGTAAGAAGGAGCCGGTGGATTGCGGCAGACAACCAGGTTTTTGAACTGACTCGACTACTCGTCGGTGCTGTCGTCCCGACGAAGAGGACGAGTGGAAATTTCCAGGAGGCCAGAACTTACATTTGTGATGTTGTCGGGGGTACGGTAGTGTACGATGCCTGGAAGTGTCGGATGTTGGAACAAAGAGAAAAGGTGGAAATTGTAAGTCTGACATGTTTGTGAGCGTGCTGACGAGTGCTTCGGCAGCATGGCTCCGTCTTCTTGTTGTTCATTGCGAGATTATGAGCGTCGTCTTGCAGGTTATATGAAGTCGGCGGCGTGAAGGTGTCGGAGGTTCGCTCCTCTTCACGGAGGAACGAGCGTACTAGATCGAGATGAGTTAGCTTCTTTCCCTTTGTGACCATAATGTGACCTAATTGGGACAACTTTTCCCTCAGTGCCGAGGATGTGGTTATCCTTCCGCCACCCGCAACGCCCTTGACAGTGCTGGTCTATCGAGAGGCTTACTGAATGAATCCCTTGGCGCGGAGACGAACGGAAAACCGCGTGTTCGTTGGTCGCCGTTGTACCAGTCCTGCTAAATGACATCAAATCTTCCTAAGCAGCGCCATGATTTGAATACCCGTAAGCACAAAGCGGACCTGTGGTATAAGTTGCCATCTCATCCTCGCTACGTCAACCACTATTCCAGACCCAGACAGCCGGGACGACACAAACATGGCCGCGGACACATTCATCCAACCACAACAAAATATGGCATATCGGCGAGGGAGGAAACCCACTTCAGGGGCCAACGACCTCAATCAAGTCTTCGACAACGTCAAAGTTTTTCAGGATCTGCTCCGTTTTCAGCAGGATCCTAGCGACATCGATCCGGCAGTCAGTGTGGTACAAGAATATGCCCGCGCAGTTCGCCTCCTCTACATCAAGACCCGATGGTCAAAGCTCGGTCTCGCGGACTGGCATGCCGAGATGAGGATCCTGCTCTGTGCCCGGGAATCAGCATTTATGGGTCTCGACATCTGGGAGCCACTGGATGATTTCTTCGATACATACGTCTTCGAGATGGAGGTGCAGCCAATGCAATCATTAGACGCCAGGGGGAGAAAACTCGTGAAGCGTGGACTGTTGAGACAGCTGCAGGACGCTGCATTACGGGAATTGGAAGCTTGCCGTCGGCTCTTGTGCGACTTGCCGGGAGACAAACTGTCGAATTGGCGATCGCTAGACAGCAAGTTGCTCGCTTTCAAGAAGAAAGCATGGGACGAGTGCGAAAAGCGAGGAAGTCTCTGCTTGGAACCAATAGATGAGGTTGCGAATGCCAATATACCCACAAAATCCAACAACGAGGTCGCCGCCGCCGTCAAGGTTGAGAATAACGTCAACCACATGGCGACTCTGCCAGTACAAACGACCCACACACAAGGGAAATACCATGTCCTGCTCCCACAGGAACCGCAGGAGAACAATCATGCGTACGTGCAGCGCGTCAACAGCTTCGCACCTGCACCCATGCTACACATGCTACACATGCAGCTTCGCATCTGAAAAGGTCGGACAGGAGGAAACTAACATGATACCAACGAAGACAAAAGAAAGACGCACAACATGTGTTGATAATGGACGGGAAGCTGACGAAGAACGAAAGGCTGCGGCCGATGCAAATAGACGAAAGCATTCAAAAGTATTTCTAGCTGCTTTAAAGAATGCTGTGTTATTGTTACCTTATTTCTCCTTCATGTATTGGACAGACTCTCGATGCATTGCTTACCACAGCAGGAGCTATTCAGTGACTGTAAGTGCAGCGCATCTGCTGGGTTGGAGCTTTGCATGCTCGAAGCAGACGAGGAAGAGGAAAGATCATCATGAGACAAATGAAAGAAGATGCTAATCGCTTACCTATAATAAAGTCCATCAGACAGCCAAGCGAAGCCCATCGCAACTCCCGAGCCCCAAGCACGAGCCGCCCACGCCATCGATCACCAACACGGAAATACCCAATCAAACCTCACCATCGAATCTGCTCCAACAAGCCGGCTTCAAGTCTCATGACTCATATTCCACCAGCATGAGCCTCACCGCCACGTCTTCTAATCTGGCTAAACGCAAGTCAACTCAACCCACATCGCTCTCGCCAAAACTCCTCGCCAATCCCGGCCGCACAGACACATCCCAACCGTCGATTCAGCCTTACAGCGCCCAGATCAGCGCGCGCACATCACTCTCCAAGCGAAGCGAGACCTGCATCTGCGCCAAGGTGCGAAAGTGGCAGAGGCGTGATTGGCTGCGACACTGAGAATTTTATATGGAGTGTCTTGGTATGAGCTGGATTTGAGGTCGAGCCTTGGGTACTCCATGGCGAGGATCATTGCAGGATCATTGATCAGGGTGAATAGTTGAACAAGGGTGAGTGAGTTGGGTGTGGCCTCGCAGCAGTTGGCGATGAAAATGTTGACATGGTAAATTACGCAGGCTTGTGCAGAATGCACGTTCTTACAACACCAGTTTACGATGCTTCAAGGATCAACTTCGTATGCGGACTTCGTCCATGCCGCCGTCAAGCCAACCAAGTCCCACACAACCCGGTACAATTACGCAAACCCTTTGCAATGCATCTAGATTGCATGCAACCATGGAACCATCACCCAAAATCCTGCCCAAAGATCCCATTGCGGCTCTCGCCTCGCCAAACACTCGCGCATGGCGAATCGCGAATCCCATCCCGCCTCTAACCTGATTGCAACCCGTTTCGCGTCCCTCGCCCGTTCAAAAAATTTCACGACGTGAGACTCAGCTTCGTCTCCCATGATCCAGCCCTATGCTCCCAAGGTCGTGGTGCAACGTGTATCACGCTAACTCAACCCCGCGGAATTTAGGTCGGCGCCATCGTTGTGTGGAGGGCTGAAAGCTGGCGTGCGCTAATGCATTCGTTGGCGAGGAAACGCCGTAGTGTTGTGGACTTATCATGCGCTGCGCGCGCTTGAGCTTCAGGTGTGTAGACTAGTTTGCATAATCGTTAGGCTGCGCTGGCTGGACTTGCACTGCATGCAGACGGGGCGCGCGACGAGGCTGCAAGTACCTGCGTACCTACAGTAGTGTCTTGAGTGTCTTGAGACGGTAGAAAATTGAACTGATTTATCGCAATGTCGGAATTTCTTTCGCGAAGAGGGCAAGACATGGTACGAGGGTTGTGGAGTCTGGGCCTTGGGACAATGGTTGGAGAGTATGGTTGTGTTGTGTCATTAGTGATGCTTTGATCTATGTACCTAGTGGTAGGTGGTTTGAGGAAGACAACGAATGGAATGCTGAAGGGTATAGTGCTGGGTGACCTGCATCACCATGCCGTGTGTCCATTTTCATGCTAAACGCCGTGACCGCGCTAGGCGGCGTAAGATATGCCTCGAGTAAACTTTATCCTCATGCGCGAATGTACAGTAGTCGGCTTTTGTAATGCTGGAGTGTAAAGACAGCGATGCAATCATCCTCGACCATGCTAGTGGTACTACAATAATGTTGTTCGTTGTTCATCGACGAAAGACACTCATGAAGCTCTTTCGCTTGCCGATTTCCTTGGTTGGCCTGTCCTTGGAAACGGGAGGTGGAGCAAGTCCCACGTTAGAGTTGGATCTCTTCGCGAACTTGGGCATCAGCGGCTCCGACTTCTTCTCGCTCACTCTGCGCTCAACCTCGATTCCCTTCTCGTCGACGGCTACTCCGGAGTCGCGACCATCGCTAGGAATCGCAGGGGTGATGACTGCTCTTGTGGTGGTGTTAGCCTTGGATGAGTTGCGAGAAAGCTGGATGCTACTCTTCGCTTTGGAGACGGCAGACTTCCGCGAGCTCTTTGTAATAGCTCGCTTCAATCCTGTGCCAGTCTCCTCTGCTTGTTGTCGCTCCAGCCGCTCGATCTCTCCAAGGATGGTCATGCCATTAGTGGCGAGGCTCTCTTCAGGGATCGGGACGAACTTGATGATACCCCGGTCAGGTGTCACACCAATTGACTCAGACATGAATTGCTGGATCAGGGCGGCGTTACGCTTGTTCGTGGTGGGCTGCAGCTGCACTGGAAGAGCGTTGATGACGAGGACGTATGTGGGTTCGAAAGAGCCGCCGAGCAGCAGGCATGCTGAGTGGTTGACCGTTATCATGATAGAGGCTTCTGGGCGTTGATATCTGGTTGAGAGGTGGTGCGAAAGGTCGGTGACAAGGGTGTACTCGTCCTTGATCTGCCTTTGGTTAGCATCCTGTAAAAGTGTGGAGCATCGCAGAGATTAGGAACCTACAATAACGTTGGTGCGCAACTCAGCGATAATGGGAGCATCCTTGGTCACGCGCTCACGCGCCGACGATGCAATCCCGTCTTTGTATGAGAATGAATCCTCGTAGTACTGTGCGCGCGAGCGGGAGGTTATGGGTCGCAGGTCACCTAGGCTGTCACCAGTGGTGCCGCGAGTAATCGGCCGCAGATGCCTTGCACCATCGTTTGCAAGCTGCTCCGACTCTTGGACTGATCGTGGTGATGATGCAAATGAGAACTGTGAAGGTGATGGCGAGAGTTGCTCTCCAGCTACTTTGGGCGATAGCAGCTGTGCGCCTGCCTGCTTAGGAAAAGCATTATTGCCCGACTGGGTTGAGGTGGACGACGGCCTGGACATCTTGGTCTGCGTCGAGATTGAGTTGTTGACCGAGTGCGGCATGACGTCGAACCAGGAAAATACGAAGATGAGGAGTGAGGATATATGTGAATTCCGAAATGACGACCGGGAGTGTTTGTTTGGCTGGTGAGGGGAGCCGCAAATTCCTCAGGACGATCTTGGACTGGATCGCCGCAAAGATATGGCGAAGGACAATCGCTGTGTAACGTGTCGGTGCGCGGATCCCAGAGCGGCTGCTTTATCTATTGCTGGGGGTGGTATTGGCTGCGGTGGCGCTGGTTATCTTCAGTCGATATCGCAGTGGAGTTGTGGATGGGAAAGTGTAGCGGCAGCTGAAGGTCAGATAGGGAACGCTCTTTCCTTCTTGGAGTCTCGACGCAGGTTGAATTCACCACTCAAGCAGGAGCGGCACGGCCATCTTCATGTAGTGCCACACTGATTGCCAACATCTCCAAGCGACTAGGCCTAGTCGACTGTCCGTACGACAGCTTCGAGACACACACCGACCAGGGTGTACTCACATCTGGTCTGGCGGGCGTCGACGTTGTCCAAAGCGCCTTAGTCTATCTGCATTTGGCGCAGCGTCCACACGCTGGCGGAGGCGGAGCGCTGCTATCGGCCACTCCTTCGACGTCCCAGCGACTACCAACGCAGCCGCAGCTGCTAGCTAAGCAGCCTTTTTCCAAACTTATCGCGCGTCTCCGGTCATCCGCCATACTCAGAGGCGCCAATTATCATTATCTGCATCCAGCTGCAAACGTATCTCGTTATAGTTTTGCTAGGTGCCGAACACCGCTGCTCTGCGAGCGGGCATTATCACTCAAAATTTCGGAGGCCGCGCACCTGGGCAGCACTACACACACCGCAATGTGTTTGGCCGAGAGTCTAGTGTATGGTCTGACCATCGCGGTTGATGCATCCCTTCCCGCGCCTGGAGAACCCTGAGCAAAGTCCAGATGCCTTATCCTGTCGCCCGCCAGGCTCGTACAGGTGTCCAGATCCCGCACAAGGTCGCACGTGAATGACAATCCGGCACGAACCGAGATCAAACACAGAAGCAACGCCGAGGTTCTTACGGCTCATCGTGACCACAGAGGCGGCTACAAGCTAATCGAGAAAGGTGCAGGTCACTTGCGTCACCACTTAGAGGTCATCTACCAATATTATTCCTTTGTTCAATGCCACGGTCATCGATCAGCTCATGTACCGTTGAATGCAGGTACTAGTTTGCAATTTCTGGAGGCCTCGACCGCAGCGTTGGATCGCAGGAATTGTTGGGGTTTAATTTCAGGCACATGTCGAATCGCATCTCACACAGGTATCGTTCGGCGGGTCGTATCTCAGCTCCTGTTTCCCAAACAGTACTGAAGTAGTTCGTGTCTTCGCTTCCTTATCATCAGCATTGAAATCCCACTGTGGCTTCTGAAGCATTTCCAGATCCACAATTACCCGCAAATCATGATCGATTTCCTTTTCACAAATCAAACGTAGCCTCAACACCATGGAGGCCTGTTTAGGCGGCCACTAGATTCACAAATACACATGAGTGCCAATCGTAATTCGCGGACAGCCATCTTGCAGCCTTCAATTTCTCCTTCATCTCGCAGCTGCAACGATCCTTTGCCTGTACCACGGCGCACGCATTACCGGCGCATGCACGTCAAACCCCTTCTGAAGGGTGGATCTGCTACCAACGTCGTGTAACTACTTGGCCTGCTAGCTGCCCAGAGCACAAAGGGGGCATCTCATTTCCCAACGGTTGGTTGTAGCTTCAGCGTTCACAAGGTCCAACGGCCTCGTATTTGATTGGGAACAGCCTCTCCGCGCCACTTCCGCCAGAGGCTGCACTGGTGCTGTGCTCAACCTCCCAAATGCGCTCCGATGGTGGAGTGTCATTGTGACACCAGACGCTGCAGCCGCCTGCATAAAGCGGTCCGCGTTCAGGCCTCCCAATTCTCGTGGTCATAGTCACTTTGCGGATAAAAGCACGTTGTTGCCTCAGAGGTTTGATGCCTTGGGGTCTTGTTGGCGATCTCACGCGATATTGCAGAATTGCTAATTATTGTTCCCCCGAAATGGATCTTGATCCTAGCGCATTTCTGCAAAGAGCAAACTCGTATATTATACTTCGCTGTGGCAGTGCCTTCGGCCCATTGCAATCCTTCAGGACTCTTGCAACCCGGATACAACAGATATGCTTGCATCACGCAGACTCAAAGTTCGACTTTATACCGAACTAGGTAGGTCTGTATGCCGCCGCATCAGCATGCTTAGGGCAGAGGAGGATAAGTCAGCGAATACGAAGGTACATAGATAGCTCGATGCGCTTTATGCCCTCCATCCGAGCCCCCTTGTTGGACGCAGCGACTCACTACTTATGCCCTCTTTTGGGAGAGGCTCACGAATGATGGAGACATCGTATCGTAATATTGGCATTCTGCCGTGTCAAGCTATCAGGCGTCCGGCACCCCAATGCTTCAACTGCGAGCTAGCAATCGTATATTGCAACGCGGCGTGATGCTACAGATTCGTAGTGGCTTTTCGGACGATGAGCATCATGATTCCGAGGTGAGCGAGTTGGGATGAAGTATGTCGCGAACACAAGCTCAGTGAAGCGAATCTCTCCGCTGTCGCATGAGATGGTCTTCGTCTGAGAAGACATCAGACTGCTGTATGTAGACAACATAGGCAAGCAAAGGAAGGTGACGTAGAGGTCATGTGAGGACGTGAACGTGTTAGGGTGAAGCTCGCGCTGCGATAAACACGCCCTCGGCACCCCACCACCATCATTCAATCACCGAACACATCGACCATGCCACCAAAGAACGCCGCCGCCGCCAATTCTGCGCGTCGAAATGGGCCTCAATTCAAACCACCAAGACCAGTGAACGCGCCAACACAGGCTTCCGCAACCGCGCAACGCGCCCCAGCCACGAAGAAGACCACAGCCAGTGGCGCGCGTCCTGCCTTCCAGCGCGCCACGGAGATTGTATCATCCGAAGACGAGCAAGAAGAAGATGCTGAAGACGAAGATATCGACGATGACGACCTCATGGAGATAGACGCACCCACACGCGACACCAGAACAGCGCAACCCGCATCCTCGATGTCAAACCCCATACCTGCAGCGCTGCTTGCACGACTGCTCTATGAGAACTTTGAGGATTCGAACACGCAGATACAGAAGGGCGCAATGAACTTGGTGGGCAAGTACATGGAGATTTTCGTTCGCGAGGCGTTCGCCAGGGCGAAGAATGAGCGCGAGATGGGCCTCAGGGCTGGAGGTATATCGGATGGATTCTTGCAAGTGGAGGACTTAGAGAAGTTGGCGCCGCAGTTGGTACTTGACTTTTGAGTCGAGATTGTGGTGAGGAGGCTCTGGAGGAGTGACATATACGATCTATGACCTTGCATTCGACATCACGACATGAGCTTGACGAAGCATACTTCACACGCCAACGGCGCGCGGGTACAGACGCGACGCGTCAGTTCTGCCTGTCATCGTAGTCAATGGAGTACCCCGGCCGGCAGGCTCCCGCTGTCACCTCTCGCGGTTGTATGCTATTCATAGACATCAACATCGATCATGATGTCGCGGATGCTGGCTTGCCGGTGCACTGATAGGAGGGCTGGACATGCTAGGCAACCAAAGCTATGCATGCGATGAGTATTTACACCCCAGGCAATCATCCAAGGACTGCACTGAACAGAGAGGAACAAAACGCCGAGGTTTGACGGTATGGTACTGAAGTCAACTGGAGTTGTCTGGCCTCAGGTTGGCTATGAAACGCGACAGAACAATGGCTGGCTATCACCAAGAACATTAAACAATAAGATTTACACGGCATGAACACCAATTTTCAGAGATGACTCTCCAATTTCGCAAGCAATGTTTCCGTATGTCTGCCATGACGGGTTTGGTGTTCTTCCGATGCATGGTCGGGAAAGGGCGGCCTGAAGCATTCTCAAACCACGATGGAACAGGGAGCGCTTCGCAACCTCAATCTCCAAAACCTCGCCCTGCAACAGTCGCGCAACAGCACAATTACCAGCACCACCTCACGATAGGAGTGCTGCAACGAACGCACTTTCTCAAAGATGTGCAGCTTCGTTCGACGATCAATTTGGTACCAATATCGTCGCGTTGCAATGCGTTTGAGCAGTGTGCATCCGATGTTCTGTGGCAGCCCAATCGAGCCTCACAAACAGGGCGCGGTAAGCGAGCAGAAGCTGAAGCACACACAGCTTCTGAACATGTCGCAGAACGCCTGCCCATGTATCGGAATAGTAACTAACCGCCAGCTTGCCACCTGGGCAAAACGCAATGACCCTGCAATGCGAAGGTGCTGTTCATGCCTTAAGACGCCCTATAGGCCTCACTCAGGCGCACACTTCCTCTCTGCATCTGCTTCTGCTTCACGTTGTGCTGTCGCATTTCTTTCCATCGTTTCCTTCAGTCACCACTACGGTCATTTACCTTCGTAATACCTGGCTAGCCCAGCTTAACGTAGAGCGCGAGTCGCCTATATCCATTCTCTCGCAGGTTGTCGACACATACTAGGAATTCACGAATCGCATTTCGAAAAGAAACACCACACGACCGTTAAAATGTACTTCTCAAGATCAATCTTGGTGTCTGCCCTTATGGGTTTCGCCGCAGCAACGACACACTCCATCGCCGCATCCGAGTCTCTATTAGCATCCGCAACAAAATCAGCGTCGGGCAGTCTGTCCACGGGATCGTCCTCATCAGGCGCCAGTACAGCAGGCACGTTAAATACACACATCGTCCAGGTCGGAGGAGCCAACGGCTCACTGGAATTCTTCCCGAACAATGTTGTGGCGGCCGCCGGAGATCTCGTTCAGTTCCAGTTCCATCCTAAGGTAAGAAGTCTCATGTCGGCCATGCGAAGTTCAAAGTCTGACACACTATGCAGAATCACTCGGTAGTCCAGTCTACCTTCGATCAACCCTGCCAACCCATTCAGAACATGATGCCCAACAAGACCGATGCCTTCTTCTCCGGCTTCATGCCCACCAATGCTTCGCTCGGTGCCACAAAGAACGTTCTGACCTACACTGTCCGCGTAAAAGATACAAAGCCAGTATGGTTCTACTGCTCGCAGGCAAAGCATTGCCAGGCCGGCATGGTTGGTGCTATCAACGCGTATGTTTATCGCCGTCATCATAGTTTTTATTATTATTAATACTAACATCGCCTCGATAGACCGCCCACTGGCAATAAGACAATGGCGGCCTTCATTGCGCTCGCTGCCACTGCAACAGAAAACCTCAGCCCTGGCCAAGCACCTGGCTCGCAAGCTGGCAACACTCCTCCAAGCCCACCTGGCTCCTCGTCAGCTGGCTCCTCGTCAGCTGGAAATGGTACTAGCGGCGGCAGCGGCAATACTCCTTCATCACCTTCCAGCTCAAGCCCGGCACAGCAGAGCGCCAATGTCGCAGCAAGCATCAGCAGCCAATCCTTCTTCAGCCTCGGTGCAGCAATGGCCGCAGCATTTGCCATCTTGTAGACGATGAGGGCTACGCTTTATTTATTTTGCGGTTGCAGGAGAGCTGTAGGGACGCGTTTGTTAGATACCATTCTTCTGGTGATGACTGAGCTGGCTTGAGTAAAGATCAGGCCTTGGGATTCAGAGGCGTTTATGTAACCACCGTCCTGAGGACGAGAGGGCTGTTTGCGAACCCAAAGAAGATAGCGATTAATGTAACGTTGCATATCATACATCTTAGCTTGTTGAAGTGGTAAAGCTCCGGGAGTACCACCTGGGTAGTGCTGAGCCGTGCGAGCGCTTACGTGACGTACGCACCATGCACCCCACACTTCCATCCAGCCGTCCCACTTGCTTCTTCCCACTCCACGTGCAACGGCCCAGCGAACCACCAACGAGCGCAACACACCACAATGGCGAACCCCGCAGCCGTTCACAGGCCGGGCGCCGCTGCCATTCTATCGTCCGAAGTGATGCGGGACGGGATGTCTTGCAGCACGTTCGACGTCGCGCATAGGATCTCTTTTCCATCGCACCCTCACTCAGCTTGTTCGGCCTCTCATGAATGAGGATGACGCCGACACAGCAAGACTTCATGCCGCGTGTAGATTCGCAATACCATGAGCGACAAGAACACATGAGAGCTGTACAGCATGCGTATCCCGGATGCGAGGTGCAGGAGTTCGAAGAGCAGGGCCATTGCAGCTACACACTTTTGGTATCTTTCAAGGCGCTTGCGTCGGTATACAGAGCGAAGAACCTTCACATGGACCGCCATAGCGAGGGGGCGACGAGACCAGCCGTAATTGTGCAGATTAGATCTATGCAACATACCATCAACCTAGATATCGCTCAAACGGCAAAATTAACTTATTCGCACCTGGCACCTAGCATCAAGAGCTTGGAACTTCAGCTACCAGCACTTTCGTTTGCTTACGAGATGGAGAAGATGCGCGGTACGCCACTGTCTCGCCTTCTCCCTCGGAGCTCTGAACTCGATGAAGAGACGCAAAGAAAGCAGCAAATGTTCATTGTGAGCTTTGCAGCTTTTATTGCGCAGGGCTGGCAAACAAGTCCCGAGCTACATCCTGGGAGCGGAAAGTTCAGAGCCGATTCGCCCATGCAGATCGCACCAGAGATGCTGTCTCAGTGCATGGGAAGAGTAGGCTCGAGCATTATCCGTAGACTGGAGAAGTTGGCGGCAGAGCTACCTGACGAAGAGCTACGGCAGCATGCGAAGGATGTGTTATCGTATGTTACAACAATGGACGACTTCCCGGTTATGCTGACCCATGGCGACCTTATACCATCCAACATACTCGTGGATGAGTCTACGTGGGAGATCACGGGTATCGTCGATTGGGCCGAAGCCGAGTATCTACCTTTCGGCACCTGCTTGTATGGACTCGAGCTTTTGCTCGGATATATGGCACCGCGTTCACCTCAAAGCAGCACTCAGGGCTCAAACTAGGGTACTACGCCTACTTTCGTGTACTACGGTAATGTTCCCAAGCTTCGCGAGCATTTCTGGCATTGCTTACTGGATGCGAGACCACAAATTGGGAAGAAGCAAGAGGATGTGCTAACGATGAGAGATATGGGCGTATTGCTATGGTATGGATATGCCTGGGATGATGGGGCGATTCATCGTGTCGTGAACGAGACGGACGATGCGAATGAAGTGGCTTGCCTGCGAGCATTTTTACACCCGAAGTGACGAAGGCTGTCGCACCCGGCAGGCCAATCCGACATATGTTTGTTCAAGGTCGAGTCACTTCATCCGAATCGCAATGTTGACACTCTTTACTATCGACTGAAGATAACTGAGCATTCGACTAGAATCTGAGTCACTCGCGCACCGTTTGCACTTTGTAGACAATGACGTTGGTGATGGACGCGCCGTGTTTGTTTGTGGTCGCGCCTGCCTGGCAATCATCTGAGTCCACTGCACTTTCCTATTATCGCTGCACCTTCCTCCCGAACGCAGCTGTTTTGTTTTCGAGTTTACTCTTCGAGTCATTGCTCTACTCGTGCACGACACAGTTCTCTTCATCGTCCCTTTTGGCTCACCTCACCACGACGGCGAAGAGAAATCTCTGCTTACCAGATTCACACTGCCGAACTCCAATACCTAACGATCTATTGTCGGAGAGCCTACACGACAAGCTGGATTGGTCAGCCCAGGCGGCAGTGCGTTATCTCGTCTGCAGTATCTGAAGAACATGACTGATCATTGCAAGATCAGTACAGACAAGATGGTCACCACGCGACGCAACCACAATGGGCGTCCCCCGTCCAAGAGACCACGTGGTGTTCGAGACATTGCGAAAAATGGCGATACTATAGTTGTTCGCGAACCTGTTCCCAAGAAGAAGCTCTATGTTCCAATAACGCCCACTGTTCCAGTCACGACCTTGCCCAGATTGCCATCCAGTACTGGCGGCATGGAGGATATCAGCTTCACGTCTCCTTCAGTCGGAACTACTTCACCGATGGATATCAAGTCTACGCCTAAACAAAAAGCGACAGAACTTGCGCCAGACCGTACCGTTTCCTCTGCACTCCGTAGATTCATTGCGAAGTCCGGAACGACCAAAGGAAGTGCAGACAACCCCATCGTACTCGAAGAATACTCACCTCGACGCAAGTCGGCGCCTCTGCCAAAGCGGCGCAGGCGCACAGAGCCAGAGCCACACAAGTTCCAAGACCGGCACCGCAAGTTGTATACCTATCGTCCACCAAGGACTGCTCTTGCGTCGAAGCCGGCCAATGGCAGTACGTTCACGGGCGACAAGAGTAACGACTTGTATCGTATGGTGAATGCGAAGATGACCGCCGAAGGATGGTATGCAAATGGAACATACGGAAGACCGCCTGTTGTACGTCCGCACGTCAGCTACGGGATCCCATTCGATGTCCATTACCCACTGTCAGCACAGTATCTAGCTCAGGCAACCACTGCCCCGACTCAGAAATCGTCGTCATATGCTCATCACCACGAGCGCATGGGAGTCACAATAGCCGGGGACTCGGAAGACATGCTTCGCAAGAAAGCAGTCCAATGTATTCGAGACTACTCGCGCCCACAGCCTCGTAACAAGACGCTGTCAGATGATCCAGACGAGACGAGTGCATCAGAAACCGAACAAACTCCACGCAAACCTGGCAAAATCGGCCACTCGTACTCATCGTCCTCAGCATCCCGCATGTCAAGTACTAGGAAGCTCAACATCTACCAAGACCCAAACGACCACCTCACCCCACTCATAACCCAGACCACACTCATAACATCCCTCCTCCAAGTCTACCCACGCTCCATCTACCAAAAAAGCCTCCGCGAAGACATCGCAATGCTTGTCTCTGTGCAGAATCAGTGTATGACAGACTGGCTCAAGAGCGAATCAGCTTCGTCGAAGAAGCGTCGCCGCTCGAATACAGATAGCGCGATTGACGTTGGGGTTGAGGAGCTAGATATGCAGCGTGCCAGTAAAGCGATGAGGGGCTTGGAAGAGAATGAGAGGAGGGGACGAGAAAGAGAGAGAGACGAGGAGATGAGGGGTTTTCTGAGTGCGGGCGCGGGGATGTGGCAGGATGGGAGTGGGGTCGGGGTCGCGGATGTGTTTGCTGGCGAGGTGGAGGGTGTGGGAGAAGGGGATGTGGGAGAGTGTGTGGATGTTTCTGTGGTCGTTGAGAAGGGCGTAAGCATTGAGAAAAAGAGGGGAGTATGTGAATTGTCGATGGTGGAGTGTTGGTGAATGGAGGAGCATGTGGCAACGCGCATGAGTGTCCAAGATGTCTGGGGTAATGAAACGATGCCAGTGTACGACCCATACACCAAAATGTCATGATCAATCAGGGTATCATTTCTTTCCCACTACCTCAACCAACCCATCCCATCAGCACCTAATGCCCCTTATTTCCCCTCTTCCCACCCCTCTTACTCCGATCAATATGCCCCTGCAACGTCCTCTTAACATCCGTCAAGCTCCTCTTATTCTTACTCTTCGCCTTGCCCAACGTCATCAAAAAGTTCTTCTTGCGCGCCTTCTCCTTATTCGTCGTACTTTTGCCTTCAGCGAGTTTCTTCTCCTTGCGCTTCGCCGTCGTGCTCTGGTGGTTCGTTTCTCGGTCCCCT
The DNA here is from genome assembly GCA_010015745.1 of Setomelanomma holmii. Lineage (NCBI taxonomy): Eukaryota > Fungi > Ascomycota > Dothideomycetes > Pleosporales > Phaeosphaeriaceae > Setomelanomma > Setomelanomma holmii. The sequence goes on from ML978207.1 coordinate 182,166, forward strand.
TTCGCCATGGCGATTTTCTCTTCTTTCGTGTTCTTTTTGCCGATGGAGGCCGCGAGCTCGATGGTCTCGGCTGTGATGGCTTCGTCGGCGTGGCGTTGGGCGAGGAGTTGGGCGCGCTTGTGGGAGGGGAGTGCGGATGAAATGGCTGAGGCTTCTTGGAGGGCACGGAGTTGTTTGAGGTCGGCGGGGGTGAGGATTGTGGTTGTGAGGAGTTTGGAGAGGGGCTTGGATTCGGATTCTTCGCTCTTGGTGTTTTCCTTCTCGTCGCTGGGGGCGGGAGTTGTGCTGCTGAGTTTGCGCTTCTTGCTGGGTGGTGCTTTGGACTTGGATTTGTCCTTTTCGTTTTCTGAGTCGCTGATCTGGATGTCTTCACCATCAGACTCGACATTGATCCAGCCGCCGGAGTCGTCGCTGTCTTCATCGGATTCGACGTCCCAATTCTTCCAGTCTTCAGTTTCGTCAAGCTCTTCCTCGCCGTCGTCAGCGTCCGGGTCCAGACCAGCTGCCTCGCGCTTCTTGCGGCGCTCCTCCTGTTTCCATTTCTCGAGTAATTCAATGCCCTCGATCTCGCCGACTGCCTCTTCACCATATCTTCGCTCCTTGATTGTGCCAGCGCGAATGCCCATTGTCGCGTCCTTGCCGCGATCACGCTTGTGCAGGAGATCAGCACCAACCTCACGGTAGAGTGACAGAAGACCCTTGGCAGCCATCATTGTACCCTTGTCCTTGGACTTCCGATACTGAACCAAATCTTGTAGCAGAGTATCCGTCATGGCCAGCGGCTGACGTGCGCAAATCTCACGAATGGCATTCAAACCAGCTGCTGCCACCTCCGACGCCGAGGCTTCTGATACGAACTCGTTTGCGATCTTTTGCACGAGCGGCTCGAGAACATCTGGAGGTACGTAGTTGTGTGTCGCTTGCGCAAGACACGCCAGGTAGCTGGTTACAGAGGCTTGTCGCGGGGTGAGGTGCTTGAGGAAGAACGAGTACAACGAGAGTACAGTCAGCTTGTGGAGGCCAACGAGTCGCGATACCAGCTGGAGAATGATCAATTTCGATTCGTGCTGTAGCTTCGACTTCGAATTTTGGACGTGCTTGGAGAAAAGCGATTCGGCGAAGCCTTGAGGATCGTGGAGCAGGTGCAGCGCAGAGAAGTTCAATGGATGTGGCGCATTCTTCTTCTTTTCCTTCTTCTTGACAGTGGCGGCCGCCTTCTTCAGATCTCTCTGGTTCTTCTTAGACTTCTTATTGATGCCGACCTGGTGCCGTAATCGCGCAATGTCTGCGTCCTCATCATCGTCGCTTTCCTCGGCAGCCTCTTCTCGCTCTTTGTCGCCCCCAAGGAAGAAGCGCACTCCGCCCGTAATGACCTTTTCGTTGTCGCTCAACGCAGCCATGCGCATGATTTCAACGGCACGAGCGTCTGTCCATATTTGCCTCTTCCACAATTCTCGTGTTATCTTGACCGCCCAAATGCCCTTCGGCGACTCCTTGTCCGACTCGAGTAGATTGTAAAGAACGGTTTGAATGGTTCGATTGAGCTTATGGTTCGTAGCTTTGGCATTCGACGATCGCAGGTCGGAGAGGATCTTGGTGAAGAGTAATTGGCGCAGTGACTTGCTAGGTGTGGATACCAAGATCGGGAACAGCGTATTGAGAAGCACAGTCGAGTCTATGACATCCTTATTTCGCAGCAGCACTATGCTTCCCACAATCTTGTCCCGCAATTCATACTCCAGTACTTCATGGTGTTGTAGCAGGAGTTGCGTCAAATCTTCGGGAAACTTTGATGTGAGATCTGGGTAGCGATCGGCGACATGGGAAATGAACTCGATCAGGTCTTTCAACGCGACCAGTCCTGAGTCGGTGGAAGAGGGGTTCTGAAGGAAGAGGTCCCGTAGTGTCTCGTACTGCTGGTACTGATTGTTGAAGTCGTCGCGGTAGCTCTGGGGGTCGCGTTTGAGCTTGTAGCGGAGCGCAGCATGATCTGCCTCAATCTTCTCGAGAGCGCCAACTTTGCGCTTCATTTCAATACTGATTTGGGAGTATAGACCGGTGCATTGGCTCAGTTATTATCTCGAACTTTTTTTGCGGGGACAATTCACTAGCGGAGGCACGTTTCGCCGACGAACATGGTCCAAGCTCCATGAAAGATTTCCACGACCTGCAAGTCGACCATCTCGTCACGCAACATCACCAGCAGCGCGTCAACACCCAGACAAGCGTCGCGACTTGGACAACTGCTGCGACTGCGATATCTCTGGCAGCTTCCTACACGCTCTCTACTATATCAGCGCGTCCGTAGTACCTGGGCTAGCGCCCACTGTCGCCCACCATGACGAGTTTCTCAACCATGTCGCTATACGCCTTGACGGTGAAGCAGCCTTCGGCTACCCAGGATGCGATCTCGGGTGACTTCATCGGCAACGGCAAGCAGCAGATCCTCACGGCCAATGGCTCGAGGCTAGCCATACTCGAGGTCTCTAGGCGGCAGAAAGGCTTTCAGGAGATATACTCTCAGGACGTCTTCGGCATTGTCCGGCGGATAGCCAAATTCCGCATCGCAGGTGGCACAAAAGGTATGTTGCTCTGTCTCGAAAGCTATAAGCCAGTATAGTGATTTTCCAAAGCACCGGACATCCTTGAGCTTGTAGCTCCCTGAACCTGCGGTGGACTGGACACTTCTATTCAAGAACCTGGGCTGACTCTGTAGACCATATTGTCATAACCACCGACTCGGGACGGCTAGTCACCTTCGAGTATGTACCGGACGAACAGACTTTCAAGACGGTGCACTTCGAGACATTCGGCAAGTCTGGAATACGACGAGTCGTTCCTGGCGAGTACCTGGCTGCCGACCCGAAAGGGCGCGCCATAATGATTGCTTCCGTTGAGAAGAACAAGCTGGTCTACATTCTCACACGAAGCGGCCAGACCGATATCGCCATCTCCTCGCCGCTCGAGGCGCACAAGCCGCAGACATTGGTCTTTACGCTCATTGGACTCGACGTTGGCTACGACAACCCTATGTTCGCTTCGCTCGAACTCGACTACTCAAATTCCGAGACCGATCCCACGGGCGAGGCTTTCGAGGAGCTGAAGAAGGAGCTTGTCTACTACGAACTGGACCTTGGATTGAATCACATCGTGCGCAAGTGGTCAGAACCTGTAGATCGCACAGCAAATGCTCTTTTCCGGGTGCCAGGCGGGCCCAATGCGCCAAGCGGAGTCCTCTGCTGTGGAGAAGATAACATCACATACCGTCGCATTTTCAACAGCAAGTCTGGCGTTCATCGCCTGGCGATCCCGCGTCGCGAGGGTGCTACAGAAGATCCCAACCGGAAGCGCACCATTGTATGCGGCACACTATACTCTCTGAAGGGCGGCGACTTCTTCTACCTGCTGCAGACCGACGATGGAGATGTGTTCAAACTCACGGTGGAAGCGCCCAGCGGCACGGTGGAGAAGATTAAGATCAAGTACTTTGATACTATTCCGATTGCGACAAGCATATGCATTCTCCGCGCGGGGTTTGTGTGTGCCGCTTGCGAATCTGGCGATCGCATCCTGTACGAACTTGAGTCCTTGGGCGACGAGACGGACGACCCATTGTTCGAAAGCGATCAATTCCCGGTCGATCCCGAGGCGTCTTTCGCTCCTCCATTCTTCAAGCCACGAGCTTTGACGAACCTGACTGCGGTAGAGACGATCCCGAGTCTCAACCCAATCATGGGCATGGAAGTCGCCAATCCGATGTTGGAGGACGCACCCCAGATCTACACCATAAACGGTGAAGGTGGCCGAAGCTCTTTTCGCACAACACGCAATGCTCTCGAAGTGCTGGACCTCATTGAGTCGCCATTGCCGCAGACCGCGACTGACGTTTGGACCACCAAGCTCACGATCGAGGACGAGACAGACACACTTATCGTGCTCTGCCTACACAGTAGGACACTAGTCTTGAAGATTGGTGATGATGTCGAAGAAGCTTCTAATACTGGCTTCTTAGCGGACACTAATACTCTGGGCGTGCAGCAATTCGGCGAGGACTGCGTTGTGCAGATACATCCAAAGGGTATTCGTCACATTCAAGGCATACAGTTTCCTGACGATGACGCCGTTGCCACCCATGCCAGCTTGACCGATTGGCAACCTCCAGCTCACCGTACCATTGTCGCTTGCGCCACCAACAACCGACAAGTAGCGATCGCACTCAGCTCTGGTCAGATTCTCTACTTTGAGTGCGATTCGGACGGCTCGCTCGCCATGGCCGAGGAAGAGATTGCACTCGACAGTACCATAAACTGTCTTGCCATGCCAGATGTGCCTGAGGGTAGCGTACGAGCTTTCTTCATGGCCGTCGGCTGCAGCGATCAGACTGTTAGGATCTTCAATTTGTCTCCAGATATGGAAGGCAACATATTGCGAAGTATCTCAGTCCAGGCCCTTACATCGCCACCGAGCGATCTCACGATAAACCTGATGTCAGACAAGTCGCCACGGGGATACAGCCAGTTCCTGCACATTGGCTTACGGAGTGGTGTCTACATTCGCTCAGTCCTAGACGAGATGAGCGGTGACATCGGGGATACACGACGGCGTTTTCTTGGTCCGGAACCCATCAAGTTCGCCAAGGTCACTGTCGCAGGCGAACCAGCCATCCTCGCAATGACGTCTCGACCGTGGCTAGGCTACACTCACCCGCGCACTGGTGTTCTACAGCTTACTCCACTGAACTACATCGCTTTCAAGTCGGCGTGGAACTTCGAAGGCTCACAGTTTAAGGGCATCATCTGCGTGAGCGCCAACGAACTACGGTACGTGATATTCTTTTACTCTCCTGATTGCACTGATGATACTTGTACACCCTACACACGCTGAGGGACTTTAACTTTTATTCCAATTGTTCCTACTGAACGCAATTTACCCCGACCTGATAGTCGCATGAAGAGTTTCAGAGCCCAGCTGACTAGTTCAGAATCTTCACGTTCAACGACCTGACCGACAACACGACTTACGAAACCATACCCTTGAAATACACACCGAGGAAGATGGTTGGCTACCACGAGCAGGGAGTGTTCTACATCATTGAGAGCGACAATAACACACTGAATGCGGACACACGGCAGAAGCTCATAACCCAAGCTGGGGTCAAAGAAGAAGACGGCGATGATGCTCCGATGGAGATCGAGGGTGCTAATGGCGACATGACGAATGGCCATGCGAAGATTGATGAGCTACCACCGACCGACTTTGGCTACCCGAGGGCTCAAGGGACCTGGGCATCGTGCATTCAGGTAGTCGATCCTGTCACCGAAAAGGTTGTTACACATACAGTCGAGATCAAGACCAACCAGTCGCTCGTCAGCATTGCTCTTGTCTATTTCGAGAGCCGAGGTGAAGAGGCTTTCCTAGCCATTGGTACTGCCAAGGATCTCAGTTTCCAACCCTACAACTTCTCAGGTGCATCTATCCAGGTCTACAAGATATCGCCAAACGGGCGTGAGCTTGAGTTCTTCCACGAGACCGATGTGAGCGAACCTCCTCTAGCATTACTAGGGTTCAAGGGCAAGATGGTCGCTGGTGTAGGTCGAAACCTTTGCCTCTACGATTGCGGTATGCGATCACTCCTTCGCAAGGCGCAAGCCTCGAATTGCGTTCCCACGCGCATCACCGGCTTGAAGACACAAGGGAGTCGGCTTGTCGTATCCGATGCAGCTCAGTCCGTCACCTACGTTGTTCACAAAGATCAAGTGCACCCAAATCGCCTGTTACCATTCATTGACGACACCATTGCGCGACACACTACAAGCACAGAGATGCTAGATTACGACACTACCGTTGGTGGTGACAAGTTTGGAAATCTATGGCTCGTGCGATGCCCGCAGAAGGTATCGGAGTCTTCTGATGAGTCACTTGATGGTTCGGATCTGCTCGTCGATAAGAGCTACCTTGGTGGCACAGCGAATCGATTGGACAATGTCGCTAACTATTTTGCGAACGACATTCCTATATCCATCCAGAAGACTGTCCTTCTGTCTGGTGGTGAGCGCATCATCTTCTGGGCAGGTCTTCAGGGTACTCTGGGCGCTCTCATTCCATTCGCATCACGTCGTCAACACAAGATGTTCCAGCAGCTCGAATTGCAGTTACGATCTGACGACAAGCCGGTCTCTGGTCGCGACCACCTGGCATACCGCAGCTACTTCACCCCAGTGAAGAGCATGATCGATGGAGATCTCATTGAGCGATTCCTCGTTTTATCACGAGATAAGCGCGAGAGCATTGCTGCGCAATTGACTGGCGCCGAGTGGACGCCAGGAATGATCGATGAGGCCATTTGGAACATGCGAGGACTGTATGCTTTCTAAGCATATGAAAAAGCTCTTCCCCTGCGGATCTCTGACCTGGGACTCGTCATCCAGGGTTCTTGATGCACATGCATCTGTGGAGATATTGGACAAATCTATGCCACCTTGGAGGACTGCGTGTGGACTCAGATGAATACACGCTTCCTCAGGAGCACGCCCTCGAAAAGGACAGCGTTCCTTTTGGAATTCTGGTATCTTCCATTTTAGGTACAATGTCATGCGATTGCTATCCTGCTTATGATCTTCTGGATCTAACAGCAGCATAGCTGAGGATGCCGACCATGTCTAGCGTGTACTATAATACTAAAGCCGGCGTCAATGATACCCTAAGTTTCATTTCAAGACCGAATCCGGCATCACGTATCACATTGCGCACCACGGGGATGTCACGTCATATGGAAATTGTCGTGTGAATGATTTGTTTCATTTTTTTATTACAAGTTTTATAGGAGAGACTACCACAACTGCACGCCTCGTTTTCAAGACGCCAGCCTTATCGCCACGAAAGCCTCTCATTTTGAAAACGGTCCGCGCAGCACACAGTCCCGCATCACTGTCTTTTTGCACTAATTGCAACTCCTGCTCAAGCTGATCTTGGCAGTCAACCAACCGCAATTCACGGCACACCATCTAGAGAGTTCGCTTCGGGTCACGCATCTCTGTCTCCGCAAATTCAGCGAGCTTCTCGACCAAAACACTATGGAACCCATACTGTTCAACGCCGCGCTTGCTCTTCAGAAAGCTCGGATTTCGCGCAATGTCATCCGCAAAGTGCTTGAACCACTTTGCTTGAGGATGCCAGAGCTGAAGGCTGCGATTATTGTGAAGTGCATTGACTTCGGTTGAGAACTTTTTGCGGTGCTCGTAAGTTTTCCCGCCGCCTTTTGGATGCCAGCGTAATTCTGGATGTACAGTGTTGCACGTCCTTCGGACGCTAAAGACTTGTGCAGAACGGGGAGATTGCAAGAGGTCGACTTTGATGTCGACGGGATCGAAGAGTGCCGCGAGTTGGGGGTTGCATGGCGGTGTTGTAGGCGGAGGAGGCGTTTGCTCAGTCTGTGGAGTAGATGGTTGTGTTTTCGTCGCCGCCGCCGCCTTGTTTGCCAGACGTTTGCTCACTCTACGAGAAGGCAGCTGAGTCTTGGCCTGTGCTGTTTTAGTTGGGCCTCGAGCCTCTTCCGAAATTGTTGGTAGCTGTTTGTTCTCAGCCGCTTCCTTGATGACTTTGTCCAGTGCTCCAAAAACCGAATCGATAGACCCAACCGTTTCGTGACCAGACGACTCATCAAAGAATACATCCATTGAATCGGCGTCACCACCTTTCGGTTGATCTAGTGCAAGTGAAGCGTCCTGTACATGTGGGACAGCCGCGCGACACTTAGAAGTAGGTACAAACGAGACATCATTCCCAGCGGAGAACTTTCGCGATCGATCACAGTCTGACAACGGTGTGTCTTGGGAATCATCCGGCGCAGCAGACGCTCCAGAGAGGGTAGTGCGTCACGTAGACACTTCCGCAAATGCCTGTGCCTCTTGGTCGTTGTCGGCGATGATGTCTGGCGTTATCAGCTCCTAGTTGTCTAGCCAATCAGCAAGAGGTTGCCATGGCTTAAGGCTGGCGCTGGCGTTGTCACATAACTCATTGAATGCAGTAAAGAAAGCCTGGCGATGTTTGTAGGCGCGATGCCCGTCTACTGGTTTCTAGCGCACGTGAAGTTCGCGAAGTTTGACCGCCCGAGCGTAGTTCTGGATTTCGAGTGTGGCTCGTGCTTCCGCGGTCAGAGCGAGGCCAGGTTGGGGGGAGTGTAGAGGGTCAGTCTTGAGGTTGACCGACGTGAAGAGCGCGGCAAGGCGTGGGCTGCGTGGAATTTGCGCTACGGGAGGTGCTTCTGTTTCGGGTTCGGTCGCCTTTTGAGCAGATTCTTTAGCTTTCTTCGACGCTGATCGAGTCAAAGGCTTGTTCACCTGCACCGGTGGCGTTGGAGTCGGTGCCCGCAGCACTTCCGGAAGACCTTCAAATACAGAATCGTTCCATCCATGTATTTCGTCGTCAGAAGATTCATCGAAAAATTTCCAAGCGTTGCTATCGACTTTGTTGTCTTGCCCGACCACCGCAGCTGAAGTGTCCATCTGTTGCTCGGTTGGCTGAATAGTCTTAGGAGAAGTGTATACGGGCGCGTAATGGCTGGTACGATTGGCTCCTGTAAGCCGTTGGTGTATCTTGTGTCTATTGTTCTGATCACCGAGAGGTCTGTGATCTAAGCTTATATACATAGAGTAGTAGGCTAATTGGTCGGCGGATTATCCACGTGACCATGCAAGGTACCCTGGGCTTACAGCTCCTCGTCTACGGGCATCGCATCGTTCTCTTGCTGACATACCATGGAGGGAGCGAATCGGAATGGCAGCTCCATCTGCAACGCTGGCTTGTTCGATTTAGCAGACAACGCCCAGAAGATGAACGCCTCGGAGACGTCTTCAAAGTCTGGCAACGGCTGCTGGTCTTCCATTCCCAAGGCCTCAGGCTGCTGAGCCTCAGTGGGGATACGCGTCTGTTCCTGCAACCGCGCCTTCTCCTTTGCGCGCTGCTTGCCATCATACTGCCGCTCGTTACATTGATTACATCGTCGATGTTTGATGGCTTTGCCATTCTTTTCACGGCGGCCGACGCGTAAAAATTCGGACTCATCCAGATCCTCCTTGCAACCTTTACATCGCCAATGACCAGGCTTGCGATGGTGCTTGTATGGAAGTGCCTGGGACCGTGTGAATGGTCGGGATGGCTTGCGTTGTTCTTGTAGGGGCGATGGTAATGGATCTAACATTGGCGATACAGATGGCATGATCGCGTCTGGGCCAGCCGGTATGTTCTTAACAATGTTCATCGATGCACGTTCATCCTGAACGGGTGAGGAGGCGGTGTCTTCGATCCAGCCGAAGCGCTTATTGCCCACTTGGAAGATCGGATTGAATGCAAAGGACATCTTGTTTGAGAAGAGCAGTTTCGAAGGTCGTGTAAATGTTGCGAAGTTCTCTGTGATGTCCAATATGATGGAGGTTCTGCTGGACTATAGTGTGAGATCGGGAAATAATATATAGTCGATGGGATTCGGCATCGTGAGGATGCAGCAAACATCGTGTATCGAGCATTGTAGGTGTATATACGACCGGTGTGGTCACAATGTGGAGACACTGGAGACGGAGGCAACCCAGGCCTGATCGGACTACATTGTGCGGTCAGCTTGGAAAAGAAGTTGAGAGGACTTGGTATTTGAGTCGGAAGAAGTTCAACCACAATGTGCTCGTGCTGGCCCGGGTGAAACCACAGGACGTGCGATCTGGTAAGCGTTGAGACATCGCCGGAGCCCTGTGAATATTCTCGAATCAAGTTACAAGTCTCGAGACATTGATCTTGATTCACATGGCGCCTGACGTGCAAAATGCACAAGGATGCAATCGAGGATGTGATCAACGTCTCCGGAATGTGGGGCACCAGGTCATCGAAAATGGCTGCTCAGCAGAACGTCATATGGCATTACCATGTACAAATGGATACTCAAACCCTCATGTCTTTGCACCACACCACCCTAGGCCTCGCCCTACGGCCATCCCAGATGATAACTCAACCATCCCGAACCAATCATGGCGGCAACCAGCGTGAAGACTACCATGCAAATCGACACCACGGCAACAGAGGCCATGCTCTTCACCGGTGCTTGTACCTTCCCGTCCCCGGCCTTGTTGTATGCATTGCTGCCGGCGATCACAACCTCAAACTTACGATTCTGGTATCCTGTGCTGGTCGCATCTGCTCTGTCTAGTAGGCTCCCCTACAGCACGCACTTGATGGCTGTCGTACTCGCTGAATCTTGGCAGGTCGGACCGAGCTGTAGCTTCGGAGCACGCTCGAAATAGATATTGAAAGCTTTGCAGGCTAGTACCTCGTTGCACTCGCGGGAGCAGTTGTGTGTGCTATAGGAATCGAGCTCAATGAACGCGAGGTAAGTTCTGTTGAAGGTTGCAGTATGTTCATCGACGTATATGCGTGAGTAATTCTCAGGCTGCGGTGCGTTATGTGCGAGGAACGAGAATTCCTTATTTTCAAGGAAGGCAATGGCAGTGTCCGGAGTTGGTTTCGGGCCGTGCCCATCAGGGTTAGGAAAGCACATGCCATCGGTAAGTGGCGGTATGCCGTAACCCACCAGGTCTGTGGCTTTCGAGCCTGCAGACAGTGTCTTGGTGAAAGTCAGCCTGAAGGAGCTTGTAAATGCCACGTCCACCCAGTCCGTCGGTTGCCTCGCATCTGTGGTAGGGGTACCGAGTATTGGCGGAACTCCAGGCGGGGCCTTGTTGTGGATGGGCGCATTTGACGTTGGCTGAATGCTTGCAGTGGTTGCAGCTGAACTGGTCGGGTCGGTAGCCGAATCGGCAGACAAGAATCTATGCATATCATGGTCGTGGCCTCTGGGCGTGATGACCGAGATTCCTTTTTGCGACGTCGTTGTTGTGCACGGCAGTGCTCGCGTCGACTGCAGCGCGAGAGCGAGTGTAGCAGCTGCGCCAGACAGGATGAGGGTGCTAGAATGCATATTGAGGATATTGAGTAGAACGGTAGCTTGTGATTTGAAGCAAAGCCAAAGCTGCTGGAGTAAAGCTGGGATGCGATAGTCGTAGAGTGGAAGAAGATGCTGCACTGTTGTCAAGGCGAAGAAGTGGAACATCGAATCGCTCATCGTTGCTGCCATAATTGCACGAGTGTGACACGAATGCAATTGTACCTGCAGTTGCGTTGTACCTACCATCTACGACAATCACAGCCTATGCTCGATGCACCACTGCTGGTCCATGATATGGCATGTTCACGAGAAGCTCGAACTGCCAGCCGAACAGGCGAGTCGTCACGTCCAGCTCAATTCGGGCGAATTGTCTTTCACTACTATCGAAAGGCTTCGTTGTCGCCATCTGAGGACATTTTCGGGGGCGGAGATACCATAGTCGACGCAAGTCATTTCCTGATACCAACGAGAACGCAGTCGTGAGGGAGTGTGTAGAGGCAAGGAAGGTCGGCTGAAGTCAAGGAGGAGCACCCGCCCAGGCGCTAAACCAAATCCTCCGTTCACAAGGAAGGAACATCACGAATCCTCAAACCAAACAAAAGCGCATCAAGAACATTATCTTTACTGTTCAGCAACCAGGATGATCATTCTGCCAGGTGCCAGAAAGGGCCCGATGAGTCTTGTCGTATCCCAAGTCTTCCCAAACATCAGGGTATTGTCGTACGATCCGCCAACGCGGTGTCACCCCACACAAATCCCGACCGAGCCTGGACTACCAAATCTTTCGCCACCCGCCAACTCGAAAAGTCGTTCGCAGGATCGCATCGGTCGACTGACCCAAAGAACCTCGTAAAGCGAACCAATGGTAACCTGAAGTTATGCTTGCTCGTGCGATGCCATGAGCCCGGGTTGACTTTCCAGGCCCCTAGTTAGAGCGCAGTCGACACGATCACGCAACCAAGATGAAGGCCTCGCATGCTATTGTCGGCGCAGGCCGTGAGGACATAGATCGTGCCTCAAGTACATAAGATACGTCTCACGATTTCTGTTTCGTCTTCATCCAGTCACAACATTGCACTTTCAATAAGCACAGCATATACCATCGTATCAACCAGATCAACATCAACTCAACACGCTCCACGCCCAAAAGACCGAAGTCAAACAAAACCAAAGTATCACAACACCGACAAAGTCGAGCTCATACTATTTTTCCAAAACCGAATTCGACATCGACATCGAGCCAACACTATATCAACACCAAGTCAACAATCAAACCACAAACACAATGCCTGCCGCACCAAAATCCTACCTCCCCGCCTTTGCTGCCTTCCTCGCTGGCGCAATCACATATACCACCGTCGTCGCCACCAAAGAAGGCGCCGCGATCGACAACGCTCGATCACGATGGCAAAGTCAACATGCTAGCGCGCGACGGGTACTCTCTCATGGCGCAACATTAGAAGAAATGGCGCAGGAGCAGAAGAAGGCTGCGCAGTGATCATCAAACAAATGAGTTGCCGCATCAACAAGAAAACAGGAGTTACCCGCAAGCGTGTGCATGCATATCACGGAGTCTAGGCGTTTGAGCAGGGGTTGAAGGAGTTGGCATACTCCACATTGCGTTCATTCCGTACATACCTTCTAGGAGCATCGAAGCACATTCTAAACACTACCACAAAAGCACTGTCCCCCGTGATCACGCACTTATCTAACAACACTTGTTCCCGCTTAGCTACTCCCCATCATCAAGAACTGCTCCCCACACCTCCTGCTCAACCCAATCCCTTCGCACACATCCCCTCTCGCTTATTCTGTAACCATGCCCTCCTCCCTGCGATCTACAAGATCTCCACCAGATCAACCGGCACCATCACCGTCCGCCTTCGCCCCCTGCACCTCCTCGCTTCCCCACCCATATCCACCCAAAGATCTCCACTCATCCCTGCCCTTCACTCTTAACACGCACAATATACCACCAGGATACCATCTATAGTACTCTATGCATTATTACTTCGGGAGCTGTTGATAGTACCCGGTGCGTCAACGGGGTTGCATAGAAGGGGAATCGAAGGTTTTAGCAGGTAATTTGGGTTCTAAAACGTGGTGTTGATATTGTGGTGTAAAGTGGGTGATACAAAGTTTGGAGGTAAAATGCACGAGTATGCGGACTCGGCTGGGTAAAGCCGAGTGTGGGCTGGATGGATAAATGCAATCAATGGTGAGAGGGAATGGGAATGCGAGGTGCATGATGAGATGGCTACGTACTTTATAGACACACACAGAAGACTCGGGAAAAAGTGAGGTTGAGCCAAGTAGGACAAGGTGCTTGTGTCAGCGTTTCGTTACACATATTGCGCTATTGTGTCTTGCTCATTGGACCCAGACCTAGAATGTTGCGGTCAGATTACCTCGTACTGTGGCGTGTACCAGCGACGACAATAGGTCACGTCAAGCACGCATATGATCACAATGAAGCGCTGTGTATCTCTGCAGATAAAATTCTCTCTAATCACTATCTAGCAATATACCCACATGTTCAGAAAGGCGGCCACGCCCAACGCCAACCCAGCCCTGCTGAAGCCACAACGGCCAGCCTGGGCACCCAAACATAGGAAAGTTGCTGTGTGAAAAGATCAAGAACGCTCAAAACGTCCCAGCCGAACCATAACAGCCAGCTTGGGTATATTGTGACATAGGAAATCGTACAGTCATGCTAAAGACAATCTAGAAACAAAACGGTTTTAAAGGGCTCAATGACGACTATAAATCAAGCATCGATGTGATGGCGGCTAACCTTTGAAGCGCGGGCTCCATGGCGGCGATTCTTCGCTCGAGACGCTCGGCGAGAATGACCTCTTGTGCTTCGTCGGAGATGACAAGGGAGTAATGAGCGAGAGCCTTCTCGGGGTTGGTAAAGAGGATCTCGTGGTTTCCGGGGGCGGCAGAGACGATGGCGGCGGCAGATGGGACAGGCGATGAGGCATAGAGGTCATCCTCGTCCTCATCCTCGACTGGGCCGGCAAAGGTAGGCTGCGCGGTCTGCACAGGACGCTCGATGATAGGGTAGTCAGGCTTGACCTCATCAACGGAAGCATCATCTTCGGCGTTGAAGATGGCGCTGTAGCCCTTGCCGGACATAGCCTCCGTGTCGAGGGGGTTGACTGGGCCCTCGGGGAGCTCGTGGACAGCGAAGACGCGAGGCTGGAAGCCGAAGCCGTTGTTGACGCCCCAGTTGCCGTTGCTGTTGTTATTGATGTTGAGCGAGGAGAAGTCAAACTGAGTCTCGGGGATGAGGGTCATGCCGACGTGGGTGTTCTCGGGCTGGGACATGCCACCGAACTGCTGGTTCTGGAAGGGAGCAGGAGCGGGCGCTGAGACCGGAGTCGATGTGGATGGCATCGGCGCCATGGGAGTCTTGGGCTGGAGGCTCTCGTCGCGAGAGAGGTCCTCGAGGAAAGGAGTGAAAGCCTGGTGGCGGAGGAGGCGCTCGATGAAGGCACGGGAACGAGCATTCTCCTCGCGGAGGACGCGGTTCTCCTCACGGAGGCTTTGTGCTTCTTGTGTCTTGACGGCAATCTCGCCCTCAAGTTGGCCGATGTATTCTGCTCATTGTTAGCGACGTTCGGAGCACGCACATATGTGAGTCTTACCCTTTCTCCTTGAGCGGAAGGCGCGTGCCGAGACCTTGTTGCGGAGCTGGCGGCGTTCTTTTGAGCTAAGCCTCTTGCCCTCCTCAGAAGCGAGCAGCCTCTCGTCCTCATCCATGTCCTCCTCGTCCTTCTTTGCGCGGATGATGTGAGGCAGGAGGTCGTGGTGGCCGTCGTTCATTGAGCCGGCGGCGCTGTGGCTGTTGGCTCGGATCTGTGCGATGACGCGGTGGATGGTCTCCTCGGTGCGGGCATCGTTCAACGGGCTGGCAGTCTTCTTGCCGTTCTGGTTCGACTGGGGGCGAGCTGCCTGTTGCGATGCCTGTTGTTGGCGCTGCTGCGCCATCTGCTGAGCCCGCTGCTGCTGAGCTTGTTGGGCGAGGGCAGCCTGCTGATGCATACCAGGCCATACCCTGACGCGAGGTGCCTCCTCGATGGAGGATGGGTCGACGAAGTCGTCCTGTGCGTTGTCGTTGAACATGTTGTATGAGGATTGCGAGAAGTCCATGCCTCCCATGTTGACGTTCGACTCCATTGGCAGGCCGGTGTTGTAGAAGCCTCCATCCATCATCGACGCGTCGCCCATCAGGCCCATCTCGTCAATGCCAGACGACGAGAAGGCGAAGCCAGAGTTGTAGCCAGCGCTGAGGCCGGCGATGGAGCCAGTTGGGAGACCAGTCTGCTGCTTAAAGCGCTCATACTCGTGACTGGGTTTCGCGGGTGTCTGCAGGTCGTCATCGATATTTGTGCTGGTGGGGCTCGTGATGGTCGACACTGCGCTGGATTCGCGCTTCAGATTCGCGGGCGTCGGCGATGGCAACTGGGAGAAGTCGAAGAACTCTTGCTCAGGGTCGATGCATTGGTTGGTGTGGTGATTGTAGGACGGCGCCATGATCATCGCAGGCTGTACTGCGGTGGCCATTGTGGGTTTCGGGTGTGGTGGGAGTCGGTGGTGGTATGGATGTCCTTAGGCAGACAGGTTGAGGTGTTTGGGGAGTTGGTGTTGCGGGACTTTGGTGGTGGACCAAGGCGGTTAGGCTGCTTAAGAGTCGTCGTCAGCTCGTTTCTGGCTGCCGGTTTTGCCGGATGTGTGGCTGAGCCGGGGTTGCTCACGTCTCGTCGCTGTGCAGCTGTCGAGATGATCTAACGATGGAATGCGGTGGGAATACGTGTCGCAAAGAGCGGTGGGGTGTCGTGGTGTGAAGAGGAAGAAAAGCGAAGATCTGAGGTGCGGTGGTGGGCTTCTTTTGCTTGGGGACCCAGCGGCCGCGACGGGGGGCGTTTCAGCGCACTGCCTCATCCTCAACTCGCTGGGCTACACCGAAATAGAACGCTAGGCCGGTCCCGGTTTGTCCACTTTGGTGTCGATCTATGCCTCACCAGAGACCGTTGTCCGGTCGTGGTGCTCCTTTCGGCTCCTCCCTGATTGCTGGGGTCCATCACGTTATGCGCAATTTCAGCGGAGACGCTCTCCCAGAAATCTCATGGACCCGTCAACCACGAGAAGAGAGCATTTCTGCAACTCACGGCCGGTTCACCTGCACCTGTCAACCACTGCAAATGCGCAGTGTGCAGCAGCGCCCAGGGCTCGCACCATGGCTGGGTGTTCCTCGGCTGCTCATCTGGCAACCTGGCATTACATTACGCACTTCATGCACCAGCGGCGCCCAAACCGCCGACACCGAAAGCGCATCGGACGAACCACAGGCCTCACCATCCACAGGAGAGAGGCTGTGCACACCAAACGGGACATTGTCGCGAGTCTGCTGCCATTCGTCCACTCGAATGCGCCAGTGGCCCTGCACGCGAAGACTTGCCCAAGAATGAGTGCTTGTCAGCAAAGTCTCCATGAGCTTGGCCAGACTCTTGCTCCTTCCAGTCCCATTTCGCGTGACAGGAGCAGTTGCATACGGGATAAGCCTCGACTGCAAAGCCTCATCCTTCAGCTTCTCACCTGCATACATTAATTGTCAACAGCCTGCTCATCTTCAATGGGCGGTGTTGTTGTGCGGCGCTGCAGCATGTCCGATGAAGATCTCGTCATGCCCAACCTTACACAGACCTTGCCGCTGTTCATCCGCCGCCGGCGAAACTTTGTCTTGTCTAACAAAGTGGCCGCACGAGGCTTGACATCACCGCACGGCCACTACCATCAGCGAACCCCTAAATCTGAGGTGGATGAACTCTTACCCTCACCAAGTCTCAGAATCTCCCCCTGCCGGATTACTGGCTCCGGCACCATCGCACCGAGCCCCTGCCATCTCGAAGACCCAAACTGACACCAGCGCCGTTGACCTTCACCTGAGAGCCTGGAGCCCTTCGAAACGCCGATGCGAGACCAAACGTCAAAGCTGTCACTGCACAGCTTGCGCGCGGCACTTCCCGACCAAGGAGCACTTGGGATGCTCTTCAGCGCGATTTCTCTTCACGGTTACTCTCAGGAGAGAACCCCACACTGATTTGCGTTGCAGACCCAAATGCACGGTCGGGAACATGGCTGCGAGCGGTTGGCGCACGCACCACCATCGATGCACTGCGCCACATTTGATACTCGATTTTCAGCTGAGAGGTCCTCGAAAGATCGGAGCATAGGTGAGAATTTGGAAGTGCAGTCGGCCCTACGACAAATTGTTCGCTTCAAACGGAAGGTTGAGCCTCGCAGTCTGCATGTGTAAGCCCTGTACCTTGGGCATACGTTGTTGCTGAGGCTCATCATAGTTCACGCTGTACACGCTCGTCTTACATCGTGCTTGGCATGGTCTACGCCTCGCTGAGAGTATCAGTATGGACGAAATAGTCGACCTGCTGAGACAGCTGTTCTTCTGGTTGATGGAAATGACCAGGAGCCTGGATCGCTACTCCTCGCTTCACCGCTCCATCATCACCTTCATTCCGTGCTACGGAACATTCCACAAAGCTCAGCGATATCGACATCTCCCTCCTTTTCACGTCCCAACAGCAGAGATCTAGACACAACTATGAAGGACGATCAACACTTAGAATCTCCTATCTGATCTCACTACGCTCACCACGACTCGCAGCATCTCAAAGACCTCCTAGCGCTCCTGCACATGGCTTCACATTTACGGCCCGGCGCCACAACCACACACAGAACCAGCACTATCCCAAACCAACCCGCGAAGTCCTGTTCAATCCAGCTTCCCCATTATGCAGCATTATTTCCAGAAACACAAACTCTAATGGCCCTACGGCGAAGATACTCACCTCGGCCGACCACAACGCCAGGCCACGCGTCGGCCCGGCATGCACCGCATGTACCGGAAGTTCCCCATTGGACAGTACAGGTGAGAAAAGGGAGACTGTTTCGTATGCCATAGGAACGGGCGTCGGAGACATGAGACCGTGTTGACGCTGGACGGCGAGTTTCGTGATGGTGTGAAGGGAAAAGCTTTGTTTGTGGTGAGTGCTTGTGAAAGCTTCGTCACGGGCTACGAACCTCGCAGGCTTGGTGCTGAACGTTCACGCTGACTATACACACTGATTTGCTTGGACTCTGGCATTCGAACTTTGCGGATCATGAGCATCGAAGAAGAGCAGTACACGGCATAGGCTCTCGGTATTCACGGAAGGTCTGCAAATCTTTTCAAACGCCAAGCGCTTCGCCTTTGATCCTGACTACATTCACAACCAGAGGGAAAACTCTCATCATATGCTTGAGGAGAAAATACATGCCATAAGCGCTTGATTGCGACGACAGATCTACACACTGTCAAAGTTCCAAGCTCTTATCTCTGATCCATCTAACCTCCGGCACAAAGTCCAAGCATGCTCTCGATCATCTTCACAAGCACGCGAAGCAACTACCGCAAGCTGTAAAAACCCTCGCCTCAATTACCAGTCAGACACTACTAGCATCCACACCACCAGGATGTCAAGTTCCCAATATATCCAAGCCAACGAAGCGCGTCTATGAGCATATCTGCTACGTACTGGTGTACCATAAAGGCAAAGAGCATTACGCGTCCAACGTCACACAAAAGCTGGACAGCAAGGTCCTGAGAGAAACAGATGTGTTCAGCACATAGCTGTACGCTTTGTGTCCGCTATGGTATGGTGTACCGTAGAAATCTCGAGCATTACGCGTCGCTTTTCTCTTCGCGCATCGCCAAACAAACACCCAGACAGGTACGAGCATGTGCGCGTAGAGGAGGGAAATGCGTTCAGCACTGTACTTGCCCTGCCACTTGAAGACTTGCTTCGATTCCGTTATTGTACACTACATATACATATCATATAACGTATTCTATCAGCGAGCCGCCCACATCACCGAGCCGCCCAAAACATGCCAAGCCTACACTCTCTACCTCCTACTCTATATGTCTCAACCATCTAACGCATTATCGCTTAAACACGAAGGCAGACTTCAGCTTACCTTTCAAGCCTATCGATCTGGCCAATTTCGAAGCCACCGGGCTGCTGCTGAGGCCTATAACGTTAAACGCCGAATCCTTGATGAACGCGCTCGAGGAGTACCATTTCGCCTAGAAACACGACCAAACTCTCATAAGCTCACTGCGACAGAAGAGTAGACGATCGTCCGATATATCCTCGACCTTGACTCACGTGAATTCGCGCCCCGGCTGTGCGAGGTAGCAGATATGGCTGATAAATTGCTGGGTACGCAACCCCACCATTCATCATCTACAATGGATGCGTCCACATCTCTGCGTGGTACAAGGAGGCTTCAATACCTCGCAATTGGAAACTCTCAGTCTCTGAGAACGGCTGGACAAACAACGCGCTTGGTCTTGAGTGGTTGAAGCACTTTGACATGCATACAAAGGCACACCAGGTAGGGGGAAAAAGGTTACTTATTTTAAATAGCTATGAGAGCCATCTCAACCAGGATTTCAAGGACTACTGCCTTGAACACAAGATCCTCACCCTCTGCATGCCACCTCACTTGTCGCACATCCTCCAGCCCCTTGACGTGGTCTGCTTCTTGCCATGGAAGCACAAGTACTCCCAGCGTGTTAGAGACTTGGCATGCCGACGCGTCTTCCACACCAACAAAGAAGGCTTCCTCCCAGCCTTTAAAGACGCTTTTTTTGACGTGTTTACAGAGGATAACTGCCGAAAGGCCTTTGAGGCAGCAGGGCTAGTCTCTATCAACGCGCAGGTAGTGTTAGATTGCCTTGAAGTACGGCTGCGTACCCCGCCAGAACCCCTCCTCCTAGAGACGCCGTGGCAGTCAAAGACTCCAAGCAATACGTATGAGTTTGGATCGCAGTCGAAGCTTGTACGCGAGTCTTTTACTCGGTCACCTGTTACTGCACAGATAGGCTTCTCTCAGCTTGTAAAGGGCGCTGAATTAGTGCTGCACCAGAACGCTCTTCTCTCAGCTGAGATTAATGAGCTGCGAGAGCAATTAGCAGTAGTAACGAAGCGGAAATCGCGCAAACGGAAGCGGATCCAGCAAGGTGGCACTATGGAGTATGGGACTGCTGCAGCGCCTCAGCGATCGAAGAAGGCTCGTAGTGGTGGTAATCAAGAAACAGCCCAACCAGCTCTGCGGCATTGTGGGAACTGTGGCGCAACTGGGCACAACGCACAAACGTGTGGAAAGGATACAGCGGCATCTTCTAAATCAGATGCAAGCACGACGTACGCTGGCTCCTTATTTGATAGCGATGAAATTGAAGATTCGTAACATGTGTTGGTCGTGCCCAGCCATCTTGGGCGGCTCGGTGATGTGGGCAGCTCGCTGATAGAGTACGTTATGCATCTATCTTGACTTCTACGGCTTGTGTACCCGTGAATGTATGTCTTCATGCTCGTCTGTCAAGAAGCTGTGGACATCCTCCTCGTCCTCGATTGCTGCTTGTACAGAATCGCGATCGCCTTCGATATGCTGAGGTGCCTGCTGCGCTGGTTCAAGTTGTCGATCGAGCAACGAGTCTTCGTGGCTCTGATTGCGAGCGGTCTCCGAATGACGCCTTCCATCATGCTGAGCCCGGACAACTTCTTGCTGGATTGGTAGGGACTCGTGCTGAGTTGTAGTCCGACTTTCATCTTGTGCTGTATGCGGCTGCCGTGACTGTTCGTCAGACCCATGACCGCCCGCACCCACTGGTCCATTGCTCATGAAATCCCCCATCTTCGCATCCTCCATCCCAACACCATGCGCCCGCACCACAGCAAAGAACCTCGATTCTCCCTGCGCAGTCCCCATAATCCCACCCTCAGCCACACCCACACCATGTTCAACCTGCCTTGCCACATCCCTCGCGCGGTCGAAATCGCCATCTCGTACAAGCGCCTCAATAACAGCTGTGAGCGCCGACCAACCTGGCAAAACGCCCTGTTTCGACATGCGCGTAAGCACGCTCATCATCTTGCCGACCTCACCGTGCGCAGCGTAGCCTTCGATGATGCGATCGAACAAGATGCGATCTGTGACGATGCGATGGGATGTGAAGAATTGGTCGACTAGTGAATCAACTGCTGCGATGGCAGGTGGGTCTTGCTGGAAGTAGTACGTGACGAGACTTGTGTAGACGTGTGCGCTCGGGACCATGTTGCGGTCATGCATGTGCTGTATGATTGTGCGGACAGCGTTGTAGTTCGAGTATTGCTTGAGTAAGCGATCGATGGCGGCGCCGTAGATGTATGCGTTCAGCTTGAGACCGCTGGCTTCGATGGAGTCGATTAGGCTGATGATTTTTTCGGTTTGTTGTGCTTCGGTGATATTGTCGAAGGACTTGTTCTCGAAGGAGAAGGTTATGAGCATGGTGTGAGTGGCAGCGTCTGCTGAAATGCTTCCATGCTCCATTTGCCGAAGGATCCTGAATGCTGTGCCGGAGTCTCCTGCACGGAGATAGAGCTGGATCAACGAGTTGTACGTGATTGCATCGGGCTTGATTTGGAAGTTGCCAGCCCATGCGAGAATCTTTTGGACGAACTGTATGCGCTTTTCGTGGTACATGGCACGAGCTGGCAATTGAACCAAAGCAGTTACTGCACCATTGATGACTTCGATGGAAGGCTTAACGCACTTGTTGACTTTCGGGGCAGCACTCTTAACACCCTTGTGGGGACGAGATTGTCTTGTGTCAGCGAGGGTGGCTTCTCCAGCTGACCAACGCTTGGCCATGTCGTCAAGAGCTGCCAGCCCAAGGTCAATCTTACGCAAGGAGAACAGGCCATGTACTCGTGTTGTCCAGGCATGGTTGTCTGGCTCTATCCCGGAATTGAGCATGCGTGTCCACATAGCATTGAAGCCATTGAAGTCTTTGGCTTTCTCGCAGCCTTCGAGGAGTGCGACCCATGACTGAACATCTGGCTGCACGCCATTAGCGATCATATGGTTCCAGATTTCGACGGAACGTGGAGCATGTAGTAGCATAATGTAGCCAGATAAGAACGCATTGTAGATTCGGGGAGGTATGACGCATTTGTTGTTCTTCGTAAATGCTGATTCAACTTCGGCCCATAGGTTGTTCAAAGTCCTCACTGAAGCCTTTTCCAAGATTGCACGTGCGATACGCTTCAAGTGAAAGGCTTCTAGGTTGGCAGCTGGGTCGCCAGTCTCAGGCTCAGTCAGAGTTTCGCCTGATGTTCCTAGAGCGGTCATAGCTCGCAGTGGCGCATTGTCGATCTCGTTGATGATATCTTTCTGAATATCCTCGGGAAGCGCTCCAAACCGCGGTGATTTGTAAGTTGCTTTGAGCACAGAATCTACACGCGAGCCCGCCAGTAGGCGCTCGAGGAAGAGCAAGAATGGTTTTGCTTCCTGGTAGAGAGGCCCTATCGTCTCCATTGCATCGGATACGGTGTAGAAGTACATGGCACAGAAGCCCAACGTTGGGTTCCCGAGATGACCCGGGTGAAAATCCTGCATCCGGTAGTTGAGGTCCTTGCTAGTATATGTCTCGGGTAATGCATCGATAGCGGGCAAGTTCCACTCGCTACTGATAGACTCCAGTGGCATTTTCTTGAGTCCTTTGCACTGGAAGAATAGGCGCCACACTGATGTTAGTTCCAAAAGTATGGCAGGCAAGTCTCGGGTGGAGTCTTGCTGTGAGTTGTTCACCGCCATGATTGCTTGGTGTGTCAAGTATTGTAAAGTACTCCTTGTCCAGTACTCTGGAGCGGCGATGCCCAGCTGCTCGAACTTAAGCAGGACCATGGTGGGAGTAACAGCTGGCTTAATCGTGGCCTTGCAGAATGCCCCATTCACCGATTCTAGCAAGTTCTGGAACACTCTGCCCTTGGTCAAGACTGCGGCGTCACTTAGCGATGGCTCTTGGAGAGCTTTACAATCCCTCGACGTGTAGCTCTGCTCGAAGATCTGCCATGCTTTGTTACGTCTCCCTGGGTTCTTTGTATTGCTCAAGGCACGCTGGATAGCGGAAGCAGGTCCTTGATCCAATCCTACGGCTCTGGGTTGTTCTTTAGTGCTTTGCCGTGTTGATGGCGTTGCATCCTGGCCATTTATATGCTCCACATGTCTGGAGTACCTCCCTGCGCCCCACCGTGGCTGGGTGTTCTCGCCTGTGTATCTGATAGGTATTCGCGGTGGGCCCGATCCCTCATCGCTTGCGACTGTTGCTTGGTCTTGGGAAGGTGGGTTGGATTGCAACTCCTCGGCTTCGTCCTGAGGGTTGTCGCGCAGCGAAATGAACGAGGCTCGTGGTTGCCATTGAGGATTTCGAATGGGAAGGATGTGTCTCGAAAGGCGTGCCCTGCATTGTTTGCAGACGTATGAGCCTAGCATAGCTTTGCGAATCGTCAACAGGATCTATGGTTGTGTGAGCTTGAAATCGCAAATTCGAAGTAGGGGAAGGTGCACCCACACCACAGAACGACTCTTAGCAACTGTAGAGCATCCTCATCTGCTTCAAGACGTGCGCGACGCTTTCAATCTCTTCCTCGACAACGATTGCCAGTTCTCGAGTACAGGCGGGCCGTCTCGAGCTCCGAGTGCGCGTTGATGCCGTTCGATTTAGCTCGCGCACGTCCAATGAGACGCGACCAGCCAATGACGCAACACGTGACGGAAATCCTACGCCCAACTGGCGTACTTCGTCTGATCGCGGAACAAGATACATTCGCATTGTATAAGACAGCAAAGAAGCCATTGGGAAAGCCAGATCTCCCTACTTCTGCATATTGAGCGGCATCATGACGACTTTCGTACCCCGGCAACCTTATTCGCAACAAGAGCTCGATAAGCTTTATCCGAAGGAGCTTGAGTTACAGCTCGTCCAGATTGTACGACTGGCCTTGCATATAAATGCAATTGACATGATCGTCCCACTTTATACTGACATCCTATAGCTTCTCCGCCATGGGGAGCGATCGCCGGTTTCCCCGCGTTTCCAAGACGTGAGCTTCAATCACCACTATAGTGTATGCCCAACTAACATCTGGACAGATTGGACTAAGACCCTGTAAGGGGATACTGAGTCCAATACAAGACTGCTGCTGACTCGCAAGATTGGCCGTACTGCAACCATGCTCGCCAGCTCACTAGCGTCGTGAAGAGCACTAAAGATTGGGACTCGCTCAAGTTTCGCCGTCGACTAGAGACATTTGGCACAGATGATGGCCCTGGTGAGAGACTCTTTTACTTGAGCACAGTCGATGAGCACTAACATCCTACATAGCTATTGCATCCGGACCCGAAGGAGAATTTGATGCCATATGCCAACCAGGCGAGCTTACTGACAAAGGCCGGGAAACCACTCTCGCCCTCGGCCAACGTCTCCGCCGTCTCTATGTCGACCAACTTCAATTCATGCCTCGTCTCATAGCAGACGGCGACATGATCTATCTCAGAGCGACACCAATTCCCCGTGCTCTTGAGTCACTCCAGCAAGCATTTTGGGGATTATACCCACCATCAGCACGCACAACAGACTTTCCACCTCCAACCATTATCACTCGGACACCTGCAGATGAGACTCTTTTCCCTAACGATGCGAGCTGTAGACGCTTTGCCCTCTTGAGTCGCGCATTCGCTCAGCGCGCTGCTGATAGGTGGAACGATACTGAAGACATGCACTATCTCTCGAAAATACTATCAAAATATATGCCAGGACAAAGCAAAGTCGCTATAGACTCCCGCCCTCGTTTATCAGGCATCATGGACACCCTAAACGCTACAGACGCCCATGGTCCGGCAACCAAATTGCCCAAAGACTTCTACGACCCCAAGGCGCGCGCAATAATAGACAAAATCGCCGTCGAGGAATGGTTCCAAGGTTACAATGAGTCTACAGAGTACCGTATGCTTGGCATTGGTGGCCTTATGGGCGACGTCGTTTCACGCATGATCGGCAGCGTTGAACGCAACGGCAACGACGGGCTTGTGGAAGTCGGCGGCTACGACGGAGAACTTGGACGAGGACGAGGAGGGGAGACAGACATTAAATTTGCCATGTCTGGATGTCACGATACGACCCTTGCAGCTTGCCTAGTCAGTCTCGGTGCCTTTGAAGGCGAGAACTGGCCCCCGTTCACGAGCCACATCGCCTTCGAGATGTTCACCAAACGAAGAGCTCCTCCCTTGAACGACTCCACAGCACCACTCACGCAACTCTCAGCCACCAAGAGTCAGAGCTGGTGGTCTTCACTCTTTGGCAGCGCAAAGGACATCAAAGAGGTGGGACTGAAGCCAGAAGGCATCGCACGGAAGCCATCTGTGGAGCTTACGCAAGCGCAAAAAGATCTGTTAAACGACCACTACGTTCGGATACGTTACAACGACAAGATCATGCAGGTTCCGGGCTGCAAGGCTGAAGGCAAGCATCTGGAAGGTGATACTACGTTCTGCACGTTGGAGGCGTTCAAGAGCATCGTTGACGCATACACACCTAAAAATTGGAAGGCGGCATGTGCATCAAGACTCGATGAGCCGACGATGCCTGCCAAACTCGAATCCTCCGGTTACGAGTAATCGCAAGCGAATTATGCACCCGCAAATGAGGAGTTTCGCGAGAGGTGTGCAATTTATAGATGTATGGCACGCGATAGACTTGTCCCTCTCCACACACCTATTGACCTTGAGGCCTTTTCTTCTCGACCGCGTTTTTCTCCCTCCAGCACTGCGCAATAAAACTTGACTGATTATGACCAAGACACGTCATCCCGGATGGCACCTCAAACAAGTCAATGCATCTTTTACCGATGACTGGACCAAGATAGCTTCATTCGTTGGGGTCGCTTCGCGTGATTGCTTGACCAGACTACACAGTCGTTGCTTTCAGTCGTGGTTGCATGAGACCGGACAAGTCCGCCACGTAAGCCTGCTAACATTTGTGCGCAGTATTCTCAAAGTGATACAAAACTCGAGTGCTCCTATCAGCATAGCTGTGGATCTTGCACGACGGCACAGATGACACCTCCAGGACTCAGAACGACCAGGCTGAACTATTCCAGATCGGGGTCACGGAAGCGAGCTACGGCTACTTATTCTTCTTGCTCGGCTCGCTGATGCCTGAAGCTCTCCAGCTTTTCCATCTACGAAATACAGCCAGTCCGTCGTCGAAAACTTTAGCATACGCTAGCCGCTCGACAACAACACTCGGACCACGGCCGCTACGCGGGGTCAAACCTACATCGATAACTCCAACTTCTTCATACAAGGCAGCAAGTCTTACTCAGCGGTTTGGAATCAGCCAACAGGCTGGTACCCTTCGTTGCGGTACGACATCACTTTGTTGAGAAACGTGCTCATCTTCAACTCTATATTACCATTTGCCAGACGACAAACAGTTCTTCATCGACTTCCAAGAACCGAAACGAATCCTCAAGTACAAGGCATGCCGCGATGGTAGTGGTTGCTACGACTATTCTAATTGCGGGTTTTGCCATGGCGAGACGGATCCTCTCTGTCCGACCTGCGACGAGCATGGGCGCGGCCACGGCCTGATCAGGTCGCCGGAATGAATGGCTGCGCACGGGCCGGTGTAGCAGATACCGTTGAGAGCTTCGAGCCACGACGTTGAACCTGCCGCATAGGTTTCATTCTCGGCAGGATGATAAGTCGGGCATCCAACCGGCTTGTCCTTTTCATACAATGCATGAGCTCGAGAATTATTGACCCCGATGTCAGCTTACGGTACTGCGTAAACCCAAGTCGATGATTCGAATTCACATGTTGAATAAATTATGGCGGTCAACTTCCTAATAGCCCGCCCTTTTAGCTACTACTTTGAAACCTAAACCATGAGAACGTCAGCGCGACCTTCCAATCGACCAACGCGACTTGTTTTCTGTTAGAAGGCTTCCGACCTAACTTTAATACTACTCGTCATGGACTGAACTCATGCATCATCCTTCCTCTGTCCTTTTCCCTTTTCCTTTATCCTTCTCCTCTTCGTCTTTCCCGTCCTTCTTCTCCACGTCTTTCCCGTCCTTCTTCTCCACGTCTTTCCCGTCCTTCTTCTCCAC
>ML978207.1:209169-220979 GCA_010015745.1 Setomelanomma holmii
CGTCTTTCCCGTCCTTCTTCTCCACGTCTTTCCCGTCCTTCTTCTCCACGTCTTTCCCGTCCTTCTTCTCCACCTCTATCCCTTTCCCCTTCCCACCCTGTCTCCAAGCCCCTTTCTCCTCCGTTTCCTTCTTCCACTCCTCCAACCTCCTCCAACCTTGCTCTCTCTCCTCATCAATCCGCAGTATCTCTGCCTAAGGCGGCGTTTTTCGACCGTCCCGCCTGTATTCAGCTTTGATGAGCCATTGCTCTCGATCTTCCTCTTCTCGCTCACGATATACCGGAGCACGACTTCTCGGGTTCACCTGGCTTGGGCTTGAACCGCGTCTGCCTGCTCTGCGGGACGAGAGAGATGGCGATCGTGATCGTGATCTGGAACGATCGGCGCGATTGCGATCGAGCGGTGGCCCTCGTGGCATGCGAGATTGATGGATGAGTTGGCTTGGTTGGGGGATTGTAGGTGATTGCGTGCTCTGTGGGAATAGGTCAGAGATAAGTGGCGCAACTGTGCTTCTTGTAAGCGTGCTAGGCTTTGCAGGAGCATTTTCGGGCTCTAAGATGTTGGCCATGTTATACTTGCGGCTTCTGCGAGACCACGGAGCGGACGATCCTCACTTCGAGTGGGACATGTTGTCTGAGCCTTGTGGTCTGAGTCAACAAAGTCGTATATGACTTGTTCTTGGTGTCATGCTAGGTCAATGGAGGACGGAACAGATGGCTAAGACAAGTGCACGATCCTCGTCGCCGGATATCTGTCTCATTCGACCACTTGAGATATTTGATCTTGGCTGAAAGGAAGCCCTAATCATACGTGGATGTAGGTAGTGCACATCGTTGCGCATCCACCTTGTACTTAGCTATAGCCTCAAATCTTTGACCTTGAACCCGTATGATACACACCCGTCTTCCAAGCCGTAACGAGAGAAGCGCCGTAAGACCTAAGCTGAGTATCTTCAGCTTACACACCTTCGCCAAGATCATCTTCGTACGCCATATCCAGAGACTCGGTTCTCAACTTGCTGCCCCAAGGTCAGCTGCTTGAGGAAACTCGCCAAAACGAAATCTAAGTTCATCAATCAGTACAATTCCACCGCTTCAAGACTTTGCAAGTCAGTCCACTAACTCGCAGTTCCGTCCTCATCCACAAATGCCATTCTATCTGACGCCTGTACTTTACCCGTGAAGCGGCCCGTGCCGCCACTGAAGAGGCCATCGAATTCAACGGCGCGCGCTTCTTCCGCGTCTTCCCACCCTGACTTCAGATTCCAAGCAGCATCGAGCGCAGCAAGTTCCGTGAGGTCAACTTCTTGCACAATCTCGCCGAGATGGGTCCACTTAGAGCTCAGCATCGCGGGCGCGAGAGCATTATGTCGCTTCGTGAAGACGTGGTTGCGCATTGCGGCGGCGAGACCGTGGCCGGGGTCGATGGCGGCTTGGTCGAATGTTGCGTTTGGAAGTTTGGCGTAGCCGCATGAAACGAACTCGATTGACTGGAGCGACGTCTTGCGATCAGGATTGGCTTTGGAGTGCGAGGAGCCGAGGTCTTTGAGATTTGTGCCTGGCGAGATTGTGTCGATGATGTTTAGCCAGGAGCCGTCTCGAGGTTCTGACTGAAGAAGGGATTGCGTATTGGCCGAAGGCTGCTGATTGGGCGGTGCGGGAGCGGCCATTTGTTGCTGCATCGTCTGAACCTGAGCAGCGAGGGCAGACACGGCCTGCTGATTGGCCTGCTGGTTGGTAATTACTTGAGGTTGTGGTCCCTGATTTGTGGTTGGTGCTGGCAGTTGGGCAAGTGCTTGTGGAGGCGGATTCTGCAGCAATTGAATCTGCTGTTGTAGCTGTGTTTGTAGGGTCGCGATTTGGTTTTGTTGCTGTACGCCTCCAGCGTTTGCTTGCAATTGTTGTAGTTGGCCTGCAAGATATTGTATGAGCCATAGGAGAACCTGATGGTTGTTGGGTAGCACCTGAGGCTGAGGCTGCAATGCGCCATGACCACCGGCATGGTTGTTAAAGGCATTGAACAAAGCATTTGCACCGAGAAGACCACCGAGTGGCGGTGGTGCGACATTGAGACCTCCAGCATTTTGACCAGCTTGATTGGCGATGACTGGCCTCAAGACCGCTGTCAACGAGACAGAATCGAGGACCAGCTGCTTGAGAGCGAGGGCATCATGGCAATGTACGAACTGCAATAGCGTAGCCGGAGTAATCCAGCAGTTCTGCAGAGCCAGTCGCTCTACGTGAGGGAATTGAAGCAAAGCCGCGCGTATCCTTTGCGGGTTGAGCTCAGCTATCATCTCAGTGGCAAGGATCCAGTTGTCGTTAATACGCATGCTCATAGACCTCAACGGGGCCGGCATGAGCAATCTGTTTCGTGCATGTAATCCCTCGGCATGCTCTCCGCCGCCGACCCAGCCAACCGTCAGATTTTGGATATTGGAACGCGTAGCAACGTGGGTACCGAGTAGGTCACAAAAGGGATCGAGACCTGTGATGGGATTGATACGTGGAGCATCAACAAAGCCAGCTTCATCTTTGTGGACATTGCGCCAGCCCGGAATTACCAGCAGAGTGAGGTTTGTAAGATTTGGAAGAGCGTTCCAGAAGTCAGCTCTGTTAAGACTTGGAAGATAGCGGTCGGAAAGCCGAGATAGATTCAAAGTATGCACTGGAGTAAACGTGAGCGGATTGTCGATGATACTCAGCATGTACGAGGATATGAATGCGCGCTGGGCCCATTCAGTTTCCAGAAGCCACTCTTTCTGAGCTTTGGTGAGGTTGACGGGTATAACTGGGCTCATAACCTGGCTAGCATCGCTCGGCGAAGTCGTCGATGTGAAGAGAATTCCACTTTTACTGGATGGTGGAGTTAACACGAAGTGATCGAGTACCTCCGGATCATCGAACGACGTTGGCATCGGCACCTCACCCGTCTCGTGAGGGGTGGCCTCATGTATGATTTGAGTATCCAAGTACGGCATTCGCGGCTGTTCCTCTGCGAGCAGCTTAGCTTCATCCGACTCGGACAAGGCCTGTGATCCGTTCAAGCGATACAGGGTGGCTAAGCGGATGTCACTGCCAGCATCCTGATGGCACTTTTCGATATGAGCCCAAAGCTCTTGTTGTGCTTGAGTACGACGATCCGGGACGTCCCTCAAGGTACCAAAGACTGATGGCGGTCTTTGTAGAATGCGCGCACGAATGGACCGATCTGGGCCGTTCAGCCATCCAAGACCACTATCAACAGAGAGTGCCAGCTCCTTAACCTTGGTCAGCTCCGAGAATGCAATCTTCATGCGGGGCGTCTCATCAGCGGCGGTTTCGAGCCCGGCGACTGCGTCAAATCGCCGATAGTCCTCATAAGGCCATTCAAATTCACCCCAGAAGCTTGTTTTCTTCTCTGTTAGTGACTTTGCAGGCGGTTGCGAAAGTACGTCTTCATTGACCTCAAAGCTCATGCCGTAGCTCGTTATGTGCTTTCCGAAGCCTTTGAAAACGTCGATTCCATGCCCGTCATACACATCATTGCCGTTCGCGTTGTTCCACGAGAAGCCTGGCTGTGGCTGCGCATATTTGGCTCGCTTCTTGCCTTTGATGTCCGGCTTCTGCCCTTGGCTGAGCATACCATAGATCTCCGTATTAAAGGGCACCACGACTGTTTTGAAGATGACTTGTGAGACGTAGTGATTCAATTCGTGGCTGACCATGCGCAGCGACTTGATGTCGTCACGGTTCAGATGTACTGCGATTAGTTCCACAAGTTCGACAGGCAGGCTCCACATCGGACGACCCATCGGAATGTCTTCGAGCTCTTCGGTTATTGCTTTGCCTCGCTTGGCCTTGCCTGACTTCCGCTTGGCACCCTGGGGATCATGTGGTGGACGTCGCTTAGACTTCGCATTCGCCATGGGTTCGCTATCCTTGTCCAGAAGCTGATACCGGGCTGGTGCTTTGGCTGTACTTCGAAAGTTGGGCCAGACATCATTGGCGTCTGGAGCAGGCGTCTGAGAATGATACCGTATAACCGCAACGGCGCCCTGCTTATTCAGAATGTGTTGAACGCTTTGTTCGTCACCATTCTCAAACCAGTCCCGCGAGCGTTTTGAGGAACCGGCCATGATGCGGTGGAAAGCGTTCAAGGATGAAGAGTCCAGAGCTGTGTCGTCAAGGGAAGTGAGTGACAGGCGAGGCGTGCTTGCGTCTAGGAGATCTTCTCCGTAGTAGTCCGAGTCTTCACCGATGAAACCGCGTTGCGATGTACGGCGTAGTCTGGTGTCCGGACTCCAGACGCTGTTTCTTGTTCCCCGAGTAATGCGCTGGTGATCGAGCGAGACGGCCTCATCGTCACCCAGTAGCTCGCCTTCCAATGCGACGGTAAGGTCGTCATATCCTTGCGAAGTCTGGTTCGGCGTCCTCCCGTTGTGTCCAGCACTCCCTCGTCTCCGCGCAATGTTGCCTCGTGGTGGGGAGCCTGGAGTCGTGTCTCTGCCTCCTAGCCGTCGGTTCTGCATGAAGAGGGATCTTCTATTGCCTCGTTCTCGAGTCCACGGACTGGTAGGAGGGGTATGGCTTGTGACAGTAGGGCGTTCGGTGATAGGCCCGAAGAGAGGAGTGCTAGCGTGGTGACCAACAGCACGCTCATCAGCACCTTCGAGGTTCAAACTGCTGTCGCGACTCAGCAGGCTGGGAGTTTGCTATGTAAAATTAGCTCTCGTTCAAAACGCTATTCTGCCAGACAAGAATGTTTGGGAGTAAGAGACAGCGCAGCATAGGATTAATCACAGTTTGGGGGACTATAATAGTAACGAAGCTGTGGTGTCTGGACATCAACGTACGGGCTGTAAAGTGTGTGCTGGAGGCTCACTATCACTGGTGTCGCTTTCGGGCTGTTCACGGTAGGAGCGCAATGTTCGTCGTCTAGTCACATGACCCTCTGTGCGGTGAGGAGGGCTTCTGCCGTTGTCTGTCATGGCTGCGGTAGCAGCAAGAAAGGTTCCTTTGATAGATGCGAGCTCGGTGGAAGCTATCGTGTGGATTGTAGAGAATGGAACCTGCAGGCTGGTGAAGTATACCAGGCCGTCACAGCAATGTCAAGCGGCATGTCACTTCGACTATGAACAAGAATCGTGGTGTGTTGGTAAAGTCTGAGTCGTCGTCGCGGTGCGGTGATCAATCACAAGCTGCGGCTCAAGCTAGCGAAACTTTGGGGACGCGAGAAAGCCCCGCGTGCAGCACCGATGTCATCCGACGCGAACCACCGGGGACCCACCAACCCCAGATCTGCGTTCCGCATCCTCCCACCCTCCATCCCGCGTACCCGCCACAGTTCCTCGCCACACATCAACACCAAGGAAAGTTCGCGAGACAGTTTCCCATGACATTGCTTTCAGAGTGGGCGATGCCATGATCGCATGCATGGAAGTCATGCAATCAACGTAGCAGGCACGATCAAGCACATTTTTGAACGGCATGTCACGAAGTCGACCTCTACTTCGTAGATGTCCAAGTTGAAACTGTGACAAGGTTGCGTGAATAATTTTCATAGAAGCTTCATTTTTGGTCCGCATCTCGCTGTCCAAGGATGAAATTAGACTCGTCGTCTGCGCTACGTCGACCCTGCATCGCCGAACGCGCTGGTGCGGACTCCGATTCGTCCGAAAACAGTGGTCCTGCACTACTGGCAACAGCATGAGAGGAAGGCTATTCGCAATTGATGTGACTGCAAGCTTCCTCGTTGCACATCGTCATCCTTGTGATTGGTGTTGATCAGGCAGCCCACCATTGGCTTCGTCCCTTTGAGGCAGCAATATCAACAAACTTCAACAGCACTACGTGTGACAGAAGGAGCATCACCACGCGCCAAGCTTCCATCAAAACTTCGACCTGCGCATCGCACTTCTCAGAATGTCCCAGCACGCCAGGATCTGTACTTTGCCTCGAGAGATCCGCGACGAGATACTGAGCTACCTCATCCAGCCCTCCTTTGTCTATACAAGCAGCGACAAGCCCAACACATCCAACTTGCACAGAACAAAAGTCGACGCCAAGTCGTACGTCGACACACGAATCTACTTAGCAGCTCGAATTGCGCCAAACGTGCTAGGGATTTGTCGCCAACTGCGCGAAGAATGCTTATACTTCCACAACCACATCGTCGCTGCATGTGCATCTGCACCACCTACTCTTCCTCTATCAAAGCCGGACCCAGCCAAGAGACCCCCAAGCAACATTCTCGCCGAGCGCGTCGGCGCCGAAGTAGACGAAGAAGCCGAGCGTCTGCACGACACGGGCGTCCGCATTACACTTGAAGCTCAACGGCAGCAGCGCGGCCAATGGGGCTACGCCGTTCCCATCCGCGAGGAACTGTCGCCTCGCTTCCTCGCCCTTCTTCCGCTCATGCTGCACACGCGCAAAGTGCGACTCGTCGTCTGGCCAGGATTCGATTGGTGGTACGGAGCGCGTCCACGAGCTACACGTCTCGTCAACGGCCGGCCTCGAATCGACGAAAGTGCACCGCTCAAGCCCGACGCCGTCTCCTTCGCTGTAGGGAAAGTCCTCGAGCAGTTACCCGGCGTGGAAGAGCTAGAGATTGATGTTCTTGCGCACGTGGGCGAGTTCTCTCGATGGAACCTACCCCATGTTCTATGGGAGAACGTGCGATATTGGGTCGATGGACCTGTTTCTCGCGACGGCGGGCAAAGGCTGAAGAAGGTGAAACGAAGGATGGCGGCTGTGTGGCATGCTACCCTGATTGAGCCCTTCTTTGAGCAAGACGAGGTTAAGGTTGAGGAGAATGCCAAGTGGTATGTGAAGAGGAAAAGCGATATGCGAACAGTGAGTTACGAATCGCGCTGTGATATCAGGATGATCCAAGCTGACTTCAAAAGCCGATGGTGGTTGTCATGGCAGATCCGGGCGAATTGGATGACTATCCTGACCCAATCGATGAGGAATTTGATCGGATCTAATACAGATAATCCTCGAATAAGCATATATGAGCTACTGCCAATAGATCAGATCTCAAGGCTAAGTAAGGATATGCGCCACTGTGTCGTCTTCAATGTATTCCGCGTCCAAGAAGCAGCAAGTACTCAGGTCATGAGTGGGACTCACACAAGCTTAACCAGGAAGGTATACAGCACTCGTAAATATCGCTTTCAATCACGAGTGCCGTCTTTCAATTGGGAGCGTCTGGAAGCGAGAGACCATCGGCCTCATCACAAGATCGAGACTTGGAGCACTACGGGTGGGATTAGACCGTCTACTGTCTCCAAGCTCTTCTTCGTTGGGAGCAGAGTGCTTTAGAACCGTCGACAATGCTGGGGGATAAAAGCGAGACAACAAACATTGTATACTCGAATGGTAAATTGAAATTTTCATTCATCATTACTCATATCACTGCTCTACTCGCAGCAACCTATCAGCCCTTACCTTTCCTTGCACATCTAATCCATAATACCAGCCTTCCCATCACGATCCGAGTCGGTCTTAGGGTTAAGCTTGTCGGCCACCGACGCGTTGCCACGGTTTGTTTCCGAGTGGCTTCTTGCGCTATGGCTCGAAGTACCATGTGTCGCAGAATGTCCCTCTTCGCTGAACGCTCCATGGGGCTGTGCCTTGGAGACTGGCTCGACCAATGCGCGCGGCAACTCTCCAGTTTCGCCTGAGCGATGCTCGAGGTTGCCGTGTTGACCGTGGCTCTGGCTGGTCTTGCTGCTGAGATCATGAGCGTCGACGCGACCGTCGTTGTTGCGGTCGGCAGGGTTGGCGGTGTGGCCGTGGCTTGAGTGACCGAGTCCACCGGCTGAAGAGTGGCTCTGGCTGCCGGTCAGGTCGCGGGCGTCAACTCGGCCATCGTTGTTGCGGTCCGCTGGGTTGGCGGTGTGGCCAAATGCGCCACCAGATGTTGACTGGCTGAATCCACCGGTTGAAGAATGACCTTGACCACCGGTCAAATCACGGGCGTCAACACGTCCGTCGTTGTTGCGATCAGCTGGGTTGGCAGTATGGCCATAACTTCCAGATGTTGAGTGACCAGTCAAACCACCTCCAGTTGAGTGTCCGAGACCACCAGTGGTGCTGGAGTAACTTCCAGACTGACCTGTCAGGTCACGGGCGTCAACGCGACCATCATTGTTGCGATCAGCAGGGTTGGCAGTGTGGCCGAGTCCGCCTCCAATGCTGCTGTGCCCAAGGCCACCAGTGGTGTTGGAGTAGCCTCCAGACTGACCTGTCAAGTCACGGGCGTCAACTCGGCCATCGTTGTTGCGATCAGCAGGGTTGGCAGTGTGGCCGAGTCCGCCTGCTGATGAGTGGCCATGAGTACCATGGCCAGTCAGTCCACCCCCAGTGGTGCTGCTGGAGTGTCCTCCTACGTGGGGATCCAAGATATCGGCAGTCCGGGTGTTGTGTTCTCCATGACCGTGCAGGGGAGCCGCAGCCAGAGGAGCAGCCAGGGCGCCGGTAAGACCATGGCCAGATGAGCCATGGTCATGCGTGCCGTGTGTGGTTGAGTGGCTTGCAAGTCCCGTGCTGCTGGAGTGCTGGCCAGTCAAGTCGCGAGCATCAACCCTGCCGTCGTTGTTACGATCCGCAGGGTTGGCAGTGTGTCCTGTGAGTCCTCCAGTGGTGCCGTAGGCGCCAGTGTTGTTTCCTGACAATCCCCCAGTGGTACCGCGACCTGTCAGGTCACCGGCTCCGACCCTTCCATCGTTATTGCGGTCAAGAGGGTTCGCCGTACCATGACCAGTGGTGCTGTGTCCCGCAAGTGCCCCGGTGTTGCCATAGCCGGTATTACCGGTAGTGCCACGTCCTGTCAAGTCACCAGCACCGACCTTGCCGTCGTTGTTGCGGTCAAGAGGATTTGAGGTACCATGTGCAGCAGTGTTGTGTCCTGATAATCCGCCAGTAGTGCCGCGACCAGTCAAGTCACCAGCACCGACCTTGCCGTCGTTGTTGCGGTCAAGAGGATTTGAGGTACCATGTGCAGCAGTGTTGTGTCCTGATAATCCGCCAGTAGTGCCGCGACCAGTTAAGTCACCAGCACCGACCTTGCCGTCGTTGTTGCGGTCAAGAGGGTTTGAAGTGCCATGTCCAGTGGTGTTGTGTCCAGTCAATCCGCCAGCGGCACCGTGTTGTCCGGTGACGTCGCGGGCATCTACCCTTCCGTCATTGTTGCGGTCCGCAGGGTTGATAGTGCCGTGTCCGGTGGTGCCAGAGTGGCCTGCACCAGTGGTGTGTGAGCTGTGGGAGGTGCCGGCTGCAAGGATCAGTGATGGCGCGATTGGTAAAGGGTTGAAGATGCTTACTGTGAGAGGTCTCGTCCTTGTCACCGGAGAGCATGTCCTTGACTTTGTGAATGATTCCAGCCATGATTGCGTGCTGAAATTTATTGAGTGAGGTTACGGGTTAGTGTGAGTGTTGTTGAAGTCAATTGAAGAAGTGGAGAGTGTGAAAGTGTGAGGGTGTGAGAGTGAGAATTGTAACAGTAAATAGTCGAAATGGCCGACTCGTTACCCTCTTATATCTACAGGGGAACAAACGTGGTCATACATGCGTAGTACGTAACTCCCAGCTTAAGGCGTCATTGCCAGGCGTGGTACAAACAGAAGCTGTCTCAAAAGGCTAGCGTTGCAATCAGTTACAGGAATGGTGAAGACAGCCCTGACGTCTATTAGCAACGTCATATACGGCTGGAACTGCTCAAATTGGACGCTCCCAGTCTTTCGGCGGTGCTGACTCGGTTCTTTGTTTTGCTCTCTCCACTTGTTCGAAGAATCACGACATCTCCTATCGCTGCAACAGCCACACAAACATGATCAGCGGGGTAGCTACTGCGCCCGTTGGAGACACACCTGGTGACATGCGGCTAGTGGCTGTCCATATCGGGCAATAGCGGGGTACGGCACGTCATTTCTGCGGCTCGCTCAGCCCGCGAATTGACATCCTGCTTTTCCTCGTCGAAGATCGGATTTACCTTGAATTGGGATGCATAATCAGCCATGAATCTATGTTGCCAATACGTAGCCTGCAGATCCATTTCCCGCTTCGGGCTGCGTCAGGTGGTCGGTACATCGAGGCTGGACCCATGTGGCCCTGACAAGTGGCGTCAATTGAAGCTCCAATCTCAGCCACAATCAGGAATG
This sequence comes from Setomelanomma holmii, assembly GCA_010015745.1. Lineage (NCBI taxonomy): Eukaryota > Fungi > Ascomycota > Dothideomycetes > Pleosporales > Phaeosphaeriaceae > Setomelanomma > Setomelanomma holmii. Next base: position 219,314 of record ML978207.1, read on the forward strand.
CGTATTGTGGTCCACATGGTCCATATTTCTTGGAAGCCCGGTTTTTGCAACATGTGGAATTTCGACACGCCTGCAAGTGGTACGTCAGAATGACTGTTCTAAATAAGCACTAGCGTGCTCTAAGCGAACGTATCTCTGTAGCCAATGAGATTGCAGGAACCCTGACCATTCTTTCATATACGATCAAAGCATGCAGACAAGTTCTCTTATTCGTTCCGCCGATTTTCGTGATGCTTCATGATCGGGTTTGAATCGCCCATCTTAGCGACCAACCATCAATTCGACGTGCATTGCCCTGAATCCTTTCCACCTGCTGCAGCAGCTACTTTACTTCAAGGGTAGCTGCATAAGCCCTTGCCAATTACAAATTCGTGAAAAGAACCGAGTGTAAAAAGGTGTATCAAGCTGATGGCTTGTTGGTGGAGGAACCTTAGCGCTGCGCAATAGTCCGGATTGTTGTGGTGGCTTGTGAACAGTGCACCGTCCATCAGCTCAAGTCCAATGAATCGCACGGCGCTGGGTGACATGATTGCACTGCCAGATCGAAAAACTGCGCACAGAAGATGATGAGCCATTAAAATGGAATTGGGGAACGAATGAGAACAGCGTCGTCATATCGGTGTGAAGAAGTTGGGTCTGCCACTAGCTTGCCAGCGTTCAAGTGGGACCTACCGAACTTCGTGAGGTACCGGGAGGCCTCGATTGCTTACCAGAATTAACACCCAAACATGTGTAAGTGCGTTGTCAGCCTGGCACCTCAGTTCACAAGATACATGTGAACTGCATCTCTCACGTGACTCTTTGTCACTCGCTTACTCATCGTGGTTGTGTAACGTGTTCCACCACCATCCCGTCAACACCACTATCCCGTCCACCCCACCAAAACGCATACAGCTCAGCATACAATTGCTCCACAACCACATAATTAAAACTTCTAAGGTTTTAGATTAAGATAGATTAGATAGCTCTACATTGAGTTCTGTTGTGACCTTGTACATGACACTTGCTGCATGTTGGTGGTGCTCGTGTTCGTGCCTGCAGGGTCTGAGTTTGGTCACCCTTGTAGACACCTATTTGAGCCTCTGCAATCAGCGCACGACCTTCCTAAGCCTGCAGCGCTCCTCCACGGGCTATATACTGTCGCCGCTGCTGACGTTTGCACCGCTGGCGGTGGTTTGCAGCACGTAGCTTTGAGTTCTCCTCTGTTAAGATTGCTGCTGAGTTCATAGCAAGCTGACAACCTTTAACAAGCTGGGCAATAGCTTGAGTAGTAGGGCTCTGAGATTGTCACTTAAGAAGGTCTCGTACAAGACGGGCTTGCTACTCAAGCTGGGTAGTTGTACGAGGCGTCTCTACTGTCCACGCTACTGCTTTGCTAGCTGCTGTGCTTGGTGGAGACGGCGTTCTGACAACAGTAAGGCGCGATAGGACGTGTTCAGGACAGTATGGGATAAGCCCTGTTGCTTGGGAACCACTCTGGATGTTCTGCTCTGAGAGAACTAACGTGCGTATACGTGGGTAGATGTAGAGAAACTCCTCCTTGTCTACATGGAAGACTCCTTGGCGGGCAAGCTCTCCAACCTCATATCTACAGGATCCCTTAAGAGGAGAGAAGCAGCCAACATCAAGTGGCTGGAGGAGGTGTGACGTGTGGGGTGGCATACAG